>JAOXYA010161602.1:0-21124 GCA_028565675.1 Sorex palustris | reverse complement strand
AAATATATTTGATCTTGTGTCACCACAGGAGGAATATGGCTCATATTTGAAATGGAAACATTATTGATATTCTGAATTCAAAGAGTTACCACAGAACTGATGTGGATATTTCTAAAATTTCCAACTTATACTCATTTTTCACACTATTAAAAGATTAGTGAAATAACTGATATCTTTCCCATAATTCCTATATTTTGTTTTTTTCTATAATCAGAATATAATTGAAATAAAACATAACACCTGTGATCCTAAAAAGAAATGTTTACACCATTTCTTGTACACCTGGTAGTACTAAAATGTACTAGAAGTACAGTTCCTAAATAAAGCAGTCTTTAAGTAAAAATTCCCAACAATGAACAAATATGGTTTTGATGCCTGCTGTAGCATTGCTATACAACTATCTATTGATAATGAGAAACATAAAAATGTATGTATTCTCAAAGCAAAAATAAGTAACTGATGTGAGCTCTGAGAATCTGTTTACATAACTTGCATATAATATATCTGATTCCAGAAAACCTTTTCTTACCAACAGTCCTTAATATCAGTTTTTTGGTAAAGCATACCTTGGGGATATATTGAAATGATTCCCATTTTCAGTGCATGAAATGTGGAAATGAAAACTCAAAGATAAGTCCCTTAGTTCATTTTCCTAGAACAGGTACTACAAAACAGTATATATAATTTTCTGACCGAGAGGGAATTCATAAAATGATCTGATCCAGTTGATATGATATTGATTTTATTCTTTTTTATCTTAGTTAGAGATAATTTAGAGAAATAGTTTTCATCATATGTTTATCTTTAAATAAAGTTTCCTTCAAATTCCTAATACATAAGTCAATTCCTTGTCTTAGATGATATCTCATTTTGGTGAAAAAAAAAATGGAAATAGCGAAATAGACCCAGTGCTAAGCAAATGAGGTGCTTATCAATAGACTGATAGTAGCTTACATTGCCAGCTGGTGTACAGGTATGTTTTTTTCCAAAGAAACCTATCCTTAAAATTAGAAAAGGTCATACAACACAGACGCAAACTATCAATTTATTCACAATTCACTTATTTAACAAATATTACAGAACAATTCCATACTGTGTGGTACTAACAAAGGAAGATTTAAATACTAATTCCCTGTTCTTAAAATTCTCATTCTAGGACTGGGTAAACAACTTCAGTGGTAGAACACAATTCTAGAATGTTGAATGCACCAAGTTCAATCCCCGTCCAGATGTAGCCTTGGTGGTCTCTACTACAGGCCATTTGGAATGGTCCTATGGGGGGGGGGGAAAGAGGTGTAGGGCAAGGAGAAAGCTTGAAGGACTGAAGGAGGTACCTGAAATGCATGAAGTCTTGAGTCTGATCTCTGGCACTGCCTGCTCTTAAACCACCCAATGTAGTCTGATGGCACCAAACACAGAATTGAAGTGTTGCTGGCAGTGCATCTAAGTCTCAAGATTCATTGGGAGCCTCCTTTAAAACACAGTTCTCACTCCTCTAGAGTGATATTGAAATCACCATGTATGATTAGTGCCAAGAGAGAAATACATAAAGGAGTTATGGGAGAAATGATTCTTGAGAAAAAAATTCAAAGGATTAGAATACATACTTTGCATGATGGAGGACCAGGTTTGATCTCAGCAGCACAAGGTCACCTGAGCCCTTCCAATAATGAGCCAGTGAGTTTTGAGCCTAGAGAAGCCCCTGATCTTACACTGGGGTGGTCTTATAAGAAAGCAAAGCAGGTATGGCCCACCCCACCCTACCCCTGAAAAAAAAAACAAAAAAAAGAAAGAAAATGAAAAAGAAAGCAAGAAACTAAACAAAGAAGTAAATCAATTTCAGAGATAGTACACAAAATTTAGCCTACATAAATTTATTTCTTATGTTGTCAATAATTAAAGATCCTTCTAAGAAGAAGGAATAAGATGCCCAAAGACATGTAGGTTTGAAAACAAGGTAAATTGGAGAAACTATGTGGAACTGAATTCATTTGGAGGATGAAAATAAGAAGAAATGATCAATACTAGTTTGTTGAAAATGTGAAAAAAACAAAAATACTAATTTCAGACCATGGTATCTACTGGGAAAGACTGTAACTAGCTAATCCTGACATCTTACATATTTCTCCTGGAGCTGAAAAAAAGTCAGAACAATCCTGATTTAACAAGTTATGGTGAAACATAGTGATACCTATTCAAACAACCCACAGTGTTGAAATATTTACTATAAAGCTATATAGCATACACCCTGGATAGGCAAAACTTCCAATAAACCTGCATGAAGTGCTAACTTACTAGAAAATAACAAGTTAGTCCATAAAAATGTTATTGTGTTTCTTACATAATGATAAATCCAAACCTGATCAGGAAACTTATAGTTTGAAGCTTTCAATCTTCCAGTTAAAACTTTCCTGGACAATTCTTATCTCTGAAGAGGGTCAGTAGACAGAGTTTTATGGAGCCACCACAAAGAGATTAACAAATGAGAAAGTATACTTTTTGATATCAAGAAATGATTTCTTGGGGCTAGAGCGATAGCACATTAGGTAGGGCATTTGCCTTGCACGCAGCCAACCTGGGTTTGATTCCCAGCATCCCATATAGTCCCCCGAGCACCGCCAGGAGTAATTCCTGAGTGCAGAGCCAGGAGTAATCCCTGAGCATCTCCAGGTCTGACCCAAAAAGAAAAAAAAAAAAAGAAATGACTTCTCGGTGTCTTCAGATCAAGGATTTATGTTTCTAGAACACTGGGGAAAAAAGACAAAATGATAAAATGATATATACCTTACTGAAATGAATCACATATAGTATATGTAAAGAACTTGGGTTACAAAATAGATCGAATAATGTCAGAAGTGGTGCAGGGTCTCAAAATATGTGTGATAAAATCCTCAGTCTATCACTGTGGGTCCTTCAATAAAATCCCTAAACACTCTGGGCTTTAGTTCTTATCTATAAAATGGGATAATGGTAGTATCTACTCTGTAAGATTTTTAGTGAGGACTAAAGGGGACAACACATCCACAGAGATGATATAAAAATCTAAATACAATCATGGTCACGGTCCTCCCATGGATCATTGGTCTTGCTTGAGCAGGTCCAGTAACGTCTCCATCATGAGACTTGTTTCTGTATTTGGCATATTGAATACATCACGGGTAGCTTGCCAGGCTTTGCCGTGCAGGTGAGATTCTCTCGGTAGCTTGCCAGGCTCTCCGAGAGGAGCGGAGGAATCGAACCCAGCTCTACCGGGCCGGCTGCGCACAAGGCAAACACCCTACTGCTGTGCAATGGCTCCAACCCTAAATACAATAATCCTCTTAATAGCTCCTTGTTTCTGATGGATTTCTGTAACATTTAACTTTAAATGTATAGCTACAATATTTCCTGCTTTTTATCTTCTTTCTTCACTTGTGTAATTTTTAACTTTAATCAACAAATATACATCTACTCCTATGTAATATCACCTTATTGCCAGAGAAGGACCCTAGACCTTTGAGAAAAATAAAAGGCTAGGGTCTAACTGTAGTTTATATGCTTGCTACTTGTATAATTTTAAAAAGGGACTTAACCCCTTAAGATTTAGTTTTCTCACAAAAGCAAGACTTAATTCCTTTCTGAGAACTTCTAGCTTTAAAATGTAAGGATTTATAGCTTATTTCTATTTTCACCATAGTCAAAAGTAAAAATATTAATATTCTTGACCAAAAACTCTATTTAAAACTGTTAGTTTTGAATATTTCTGTTTCTCGTCCAGTCCCTATCATTTTCTCTTCTCTACGAGAGCCAGATTTTACCAATAACTTGTTCATGTCATAATCCTCCATGTCTATAATTCTCACCTAAGTGATTCATATGATATTGAATAGTTTCTATATGTATGATAGTTACATCTCAAAATGTGCAAATAAACAAAGAATTCACAGTTTTGGCTCTGGTATTTAGAAGGAAAAATTTTTAAAAATAGCTAGATTGCTTTAAAAATAAATAATTATTGTGAAAATCATTCATAGAAAATCAGTGCTGATTTCTAATAATTGCCTTGAATAGATAATTCTATTCTAAAAAATTACCAAAATACCTCATGCTTATCAGGCTATTTTTACTCTTGTTTTATATTTTCTGAATTTTACCTTTATCCTTGTTTGTCCTCTGACGATTGTTTCAATATTGATTTCTCAAAGATTATTTGATGTTGAGGCTGGAAAGATAGCTCAACAAGCTGAACATAATCTGTTCCATGCAGAAGACCTGGGATTTAGTCCCCAAGGTCTGCATGGCCCCCTGAGCAATGCCAGGGGTTATCCCCAAGCACTGAGTTGAGAAATCCCTTGAGCACTGCCAGAGGTGACCTCAAAACAGAGAGAGAGGGAGAGAGAGAGAGAGAGATTATTGATAGTAATTATTGAGATCGCCCACATAGCAAAGCCTGGCAAGCTACCCATGGCGTATTCAATATGCCAAACACAGTAACAACAAGTCTCACAATGTTACTGGGCCCACCCGAGCAAATCAGTGAACAACGGGAGGACAGTGACAGTGACAGTGATTATTGAGAATGAGTCCATAATCCAATTCTGCAGTTTTTTCTAGAACTCAGAACTGGTGCCAAACTCAAGTACCATGATTGTGGACTTTTTCTTTTGTTTTCTTTATAATTTTGATATGAGAATATGTCCAAGTGAAAAAATATTCCAACTCAAATAAATGAGGCACTAGGCAGTGTTTTTCTATGACTCATCCAGAATCAACTGTCCAATCTAGTCTCTCTCTGTATCTCTCTCTGACTCTCTCTCTTTCTGTCCCTCACCACCACCACACTGTATGATCCATTACTTTAGTAATGATAGTAACAAAAATAGCTTTACTTAGCTGACATTCTGTGCTTTGGTTTTCTTAATTCTAAGGTTCAAGACAATCTTTCATGCTGTACATGAGGATGCCCAGGAAGTACACTCATAGCATCACATCTTCACTGTCATTACATCTTCTCACAGAAATTCTTCAGTGCAACCTAGCAATCCAGTGTGCTCATTTTTTTAAATTAGTGAAACGCTATGAGGTACAGTTGCAGACTTACAAACTTTCATGCTTGGCTTTCAGTTATACAATGATCGATTACCCATCCCTCCACCAATGCCCATCTCCACCACCAATGATCCCAGTTACCCCACCCCATCCCCCTACAAAACCCCACCTTTGTGGCAGGGCATTCCCTTTTGTTCTCTCTCTCCTTTTGGGTGTTGGGGTTTGCAACAGAGGTATTGAGTACCATCATATTTGGCCTATAGTCTACTTTCAGCACGCATCTTGCAACCCGAGTGAATCCTAAAAACATCCTTTACTTGATGTTCCCTTCTCTATCTGAGCTGCCTTTTCCCCCAGCATGCGCTGCCAGCTTCTAGGCCGTAGAGCAAACCTCTTGGTACTTATCTCAACTATTCTTGGGCATTCATCTCCCATTCTGTTACTTTATATTCCCCAGATGAGTGTAGTCCTTCTATGTCTGCCCCTCTCTTTCTGGTTCATTTCAATCAGCATGATACTTTCCATGTAGAACCACTTGTATGTAAATTTCATGACTTCATCTTTTCTGATAGCTGCATAGTACTCCATTCTGTAGATGTACCAAAGTTTCTTTAACTAGTCATCTGTTCTCGGGCATTCAGGATTTTTCCTAATTTTGGCTATTGTGAACAGTGCAGCAATGAACAAACAAGTGCAGATGTCATTTCGACTGTACTTTTTTGTCTTTCTGAGATATATTCCCAGGAGTGGTATTGCTGGGTTAAGTGGAATCTCACTTTCTAATTTTTTGAGAATCGTCCATACTGTTTTCCAAAAGGGCTGAACCAGTCGGCATTCCCACCAGCAGTGAGGAGGGTCTCTTTATCCCCACATCCGCACCAACACCAGTTGCTTTTGTTCTTTTGAATGTGGGCCAGTCTCTGTGGTGTGAGATGATATCTCATTGTCATTTTGATCTGCATCTCTCTAATGATTAGTGATGTAGAGCATTTTCCCATGTGCCTTTTAGCCATTCAGATTTCTTCTTTGAGAAAGGTTCTGTTCATTTTGTCACTCCATTTTTTGATGGGGTTGGATGTTTTCTTCTTGTGGAGTTCAACCAGTGCTTTGTATATCTTTGATATCAACCCCTTATCGGAGAATGGGAAAGGATATTCACCCAATAACTTTCTTTGTCACTGCACAGGATCCTCTGATGTAATTCATAATCCCCATTGGAGGATGGGGTCAGGAGGCAGAAGAGAGGGCAAGGGTCTTCTCCACCAATGACCGTTTTGAGCAAAGCCACACAGAAAGAGGGGTATTCATATATGGGGTGGGTGGGGACAGGACAGCCAACACCCCTGCTAAGATGATTTTTCTAGTCATCTTCTTTTCAGGGGCCTTTTGGTTCTCCAGAAAAGACTTCCAAAAGCCCAGGCTTCCAAATTCAGTAGCTGGTCAGCATGAATGCTTTGCCCAACCCAGTCCCATGAAAGCAATCCAGGAGCAAAATGTCTGGTCCTCTGAGCTGAGCAGCAATAGTCTCATGTACATCTTCCAAAGGAATAATCAAATGATACAAACCCACTGTGGTGATGGCGCTCTGTAGCCAGGTGATGGGCCAGAGAGAAACAGGGAGGGAGACACTCATTCTGGCTTTGTCACTGCAGCCTGAAAGCCCTCGATGGATGGAGTGTGTGGAGAAAACAGGAACCTTCTTTCAGTCCACCCTGGCGGCTTTGTTCCTGCGTGAGGCCTTCAGTCCCAGCACCAGAAGTGCTGTATGTGAGGGGGCTTCCCCGGCCCACTGCCCTCTGCCTCTTCCCACCCAACCCATCTCTTCCTAATTCTCATTTGCTTTGCCTTTCCCATGGGTCTGCATGGTCAGGGACTCAGGCATACAGAGAGAGAGAGAGAGAGAGAGAGAGAGAGAGAGAGAGAGAGAGAGAGAGAGAGACCAAGACAGAGATAGAGTCAGAGACAGAGACAGAAACAGAGAGAGGAAAGAGAGAGAGAGAGAGAGAGAGAGAGAGAAAGAGAGAGAGAGAATGTGCGTTCAGACCAAGAAGGCACCAGTCACCTCACTGTCCCACTCTTGCATTTCTTCAACCACAAAATCAGAGTTGAACTCCCTCACTCCCTCTAAGGCAACTCTATCCTTTTCTCACAACAGATGAGAAACAGTGTGAGAAAGGAATGTTATAATCTTGAGAGATGCAAATAAATAACTACAAAATGCCTTTTGGGGGTTCTTTGTTTTGGGATGACACCCAGTGATGCCCAGGGGTCACTCTTTGCTCTGCACTCAGAAATTACTTTTGGTGGTGCTCAGGGGACCATATGGGATGCTGGGAATCAAACCTGGATTGGCCGCGTGCAAGGCAAGAGCCCGACCCACTGTCCTATTGCTCCAGCCCTCCTGTACTTGTAACTCTTGTTGTCAGCACTGGTCAAGAATCACTCTGCTTCTGAGCATCACCTGAAGGGGAGCTTGGACTTGGGATTAAAGCATTTGCCCATCCCTGGGCAGAGAAGGGGCTGAGGGGCACATTGTACTCTGCTTCTGAGAGCCTCACCTAGCTCAGATCCAGGCTGAGACACCCCATGGGAAGGAACTCCTGGGCCACCCCTTTTTCTCTGTGCCAACACCTCCTCTCTACCTGCACGGACCTCATGCCCTGGAGGCTTTGGGGCCCCAGGAAACTTTCCATGTTCTCTTCCTCCGTTCCTCTTGCCTCTCCTTCTCTGCTCCAGACCCCTGACACGGGCTGATTCTGAATTCTGATCCAGTCTCTGCTCCCGCATCTCACCCCTGCCAGGCCATGGAACTATTCAGTGCCATCAAGGAGGCCCTTGTCACCCGCCTGAAGAGGCTCCACTGGATGGATGACAGAACCCGGAAAGAAGCTCAGGACAGGGTGAGGCCAGAAGGGAGGGACAGGGAGGGGATGTGGCAGCCGGTATCAAGTCCCGGATGCGCGGGGGAGGGGGGCGGGGGGTGGGGATGGAGGGTGAGGAGGAAATCCCAACAGCTGGAGGAGACATTGAAAGGCACTAGGGACATACCTCTCTGTGGTTCTGGGAGCTGAGGGCCACAGAAAAGGCTGAGATAGGGCAAGGCACAGGAGCGAACCCTCCCTTTTGCTCAGGGGAGCGAGGAGCCTTCTACCTCGTGCCTCTCTCCTCAGGTCGCCCAGCTGCGCGTGAAGATGGGGCCCCCCGACTGGGCCCTGAAGCCGGCGCTGGTTGGAGAGGACTCTCAGGACGTGGGTCCCTGTTGGGTCACTGCCCTTAGTGTGCAGCCTCTCCTGCCTGGTCCTGCTGAAAGGGGGCGGGTCCCCTTCCCTTGGTTGACCCTCGCTCACCCGCCCCTTTCTTGCTCTGGTGCAGGCTGGGCTTCTGAGGGCTACAAAAGTGTGTGCTCAAAGCCACCTGCCTTGTTGGCTCTTGTCTGAGTGTGTGTCCGAGGGCTTGTGTATTCGAGAGCTCATGTGTCTGAGTGTGTGAAGCCCGTCTGACCTACGGGTGGTGGCATGTGCATGTGTGTGCATGTGTGTGTGTACATGCATTTGTGTGTTCATGTGTGTGCACGTGTGTATGTATTCATGGGTGTGTGCATGTGTGTATGCATGTGTGTGTGTGTGTGTGGCTGTGGGGGACGTCCTGCAGTGGGCATGTCTATTGTCCATGTGTGTCCGAGCTCCTTCCTGCTTCCTTCCAGATCCAACTCGGACCCAGCTTCCTGCAGTCCGTCCTCAGCTGTGTTCGATCTCTCCGAGTTAGGAACATCCGGAGCTCTACCCAGCCACCATCCTCCCAGCCCAGGTCAGAGAGGGACGCCAACCTCCCAACAGCCCCGCAAGCCTGCCAGGAAGGGCAGCCAGGGTTCCCACAGGGAGGGCCTCTGTTGACCTGTGCTCCTCTCCACAGCCCCTGGGAGGTCAGTGCTTACTACTCAGTACCTGAGCATGTGGTGATCTTCCCGGCCGGACTCCTGCAACCCCCCTTCTTCCATCCTGGCTACCCCAGGTAGGGGCTGTGCTGTGAGGGCAGGTGGGGGGGGGGTGTCCAAGAGCAATGCTCTTGGACAGATGCTCTTGGACAGATGCTACTGCGGAGGGGTCTGTCTTGTGTTGGAGACTGGGGGTGCTGGCCTGGCAGGATAGGGGATGACACACCCTGGTCTCCCTAGAGCTGTGAACTTCGGTGCTGCCGGAAGCATCATGGCCCGTGAGCTCTTGCGCATCTTCGACCAACTCTGTGGGTAACAGCGGGACAGTGTGTGGGAGGGGCCCGTGGGCACTGAGGAAGGGAGAGGGGGGGTTACTGAGGGGCTCCATGAGGAGGGCCCACTGCTAGGAATACCCAAAGTGATAATACCCCCTGCCCTCAGCCTTCCACCACGTCTCACCACTTCCCCTTGCCCCCTTTCCACAGTGCTCCCTGGAGGCTGTCCAGCCTGTGATTCTCATGCCCTGGAGGGGGCGCTCCTGTGCCTGGAGCGTCACTATGCGGCCCTTTCTCCACCTGGCGGAAGCCCCTTCATCAGCTCCCACACACTCCTGGAAAGTGCCATGGATCTGGGGGGGCTGGTCACAGCGCTTCAGGTGACTCACCTCCCAGTGGCCGGGATCAGCTGTACCTGCAGAATGGGCATGCCACCCTTAATTCTGCCTCTTGCCTCCCCTACTCTATACATGGTCACCGAGCTTTTGGCCCTTCATGTACAAGGCCCAGCCCCTCGACCTCCTGGGCATGTAGGGGACCCTGCACAGACTCTCTCTCTCTCTCTCTCTCTCTCTCTCTCTCTCTCACTCTCTCTCTCTGGGGTCCATAGTGTTCTGGCAAGTTCGCTTTTCCGGGTTTAGACTCTTC
The DNA here is from genome assembly GCA_028565675.1 of Sorex palustris. Taxonomy (NCBI): domain Eukaryota; kingdom Metazoa; phylum Chordata; class Mammalia; order Eulipotyphla; family Soricidae; genus Sorex; species Sorex palustris. Next base: position 11,239 of record JAOXYA010161602.1, on the reverse strand, counting down.
TGCCTATGCCCAGGAGACGGAGCCACGACCTGGGTTGAGGGGGGTTATCGGATGCCCAAGTGGCCATGACCATGGACCTTATGGGACCGCTCTCTGTCCCATATCCAGGCGTACAACAAGAGGCTCTTAGGGCACCGCGGGGAGACCACCCTGCCCGAAATGGACCTCAGACCCCACCAACTCTTCTTTCAAAGCTACGCCCAGGTAGGCAGCTCTACCTCACACCTCGGCATGCTCCAGGCACCTTTCCTCATGACCTACCACCTTCGGCCATGGAAACTCTTTCATAACACTCCATCTTGCCTGGCCTTTCACAATACTACTAAGTCTTCTGTTAAAAAAATAATCTCTCCCCCAAAGCCCTCCCAGGGATGAGCCCAACTTGATTCTGCCCTCTCACTCTTTCCTAGTACAGAGCCTCCCAAATAGGCCTTCTCAGACCATCCACAGACCATAGGCTACCTCAGAGACCTCCCCCCGGGGGTGATCCCCACTTGTTTTAACAATTCCCCTCTAGGACCACCCCCTTGCTCCACAGTCACTTCGCCTAATTCCACACCCTACCTTCAGACCCCTCACAGAGAGGGTGTTTTTTTTTTTTGGTAGGGGTGGGTTTGGGCTATACCTAGTGATGCTCAGAGATTACTCCTGGCGCTCTGCACTCAAGAATTACTCCTGACAGTGCTCAGGGGACCATATGAGATGCCGGGCATCAAACCCAGGTAGATGGTGTGCAAGGCACAAAGCCAACCCATTGTACTATCGCTCCATCCCCCTCACAGAGGTGTCTCACGGGCTTTACCTTTCAGTCACTCACATCCACTGCGCTGACATGGCCCAGCCCCTCGACCCGACGCCCACTGGGCCATAAATGATCTACCAACGGCAAACACGCCTCTCTCTCGACGTGGCCTTTGAGCCCTCCCTGTCCTGTGCTCATTCTTGTCGGCTGTCCCTGTCCCTGCCTAGTCTCCAGGTCTGCCTGTCCAACCTACCCCAGTCTGTGTGGGGCGTCTGCTAATCTCCTTACTTGCGGGGACCCTTCTTTGTCCCCAGATGATGTGTAGGCAACTCAGTGACCAGGATACTCGAGAGAAGCACAGCCCTCCCATCCTTCGAGTCCATGGATCCCTGAGCAACACCCGGGCCTTCTCCAAATATTTCCACTGCCCTCGCAGTGCCCCTCTGAACCCCTCCAACCGTTGTCAACTCTGGTAACTGGGTCGCCAAAGAGATCTCTGGACAACAATCCACATCACCCAGCTCTATCCAGGGGACTAAACAGGGCCGACGTCTCCCTCTTGTCCGCTCCAAAAAAAATAAGAACAAGAACTTGGCTTCTGTCTCTGGATGACTCTTTTCTCCTGTGTACTGGGCTTAGAAGTCAGAGAAGACCAGAGGAAATGTCCCCAGTAGGGGCCCCTTGTATGAGGAAAGGAAAGGGCCCAGGGCTGGTGAGCTGGTGGGTCTAAAGGTCGGTGGACTGAAGGCTGGGTGATTAGAGATAGCAGACAAAAGGGCTTTGGTCAAGCTTGAAAGCTGCCCCCTATTGTCTTCAGGACTTTATTGCTATTATTTTTATTTTGCTGCCTCCACCCTCAAAGCCAGGGACCGTGTTGGAGAGACAAGGGTGAAGGGCTGGTGTGTCTGGCCTCAGGGTCTGGAACGGCACAAGTGGGGTGGCGTTCGGACACTGCAGATGGGCAGATTCAGGGAACTCTCAGATGCTGCATTGGAGAGGTGCAGAGTCGCGGGCTGGAGTGGGGGTTCGGGGGTGGGGGGTCGAGGTGGGGAGGGGGGGTGCACGTGCATGCATGAGCACGTGTGGGTCCCACAAGGAGTCAGTAAGCAATCATGAAGCGAAGGTACATGTCCAGGTCCTCCTCCAGGAGCCACGCCACCATCTCCACCTCGACGTCCCTCATAAAAAAACCACGATGCTAGCCAGATTGAAGCAGAAGGCCAGGTCGAAGACGTAGGTGTGGACGGAAGCCGACTTGGACACACTCTGCATCATGTCCGCCTGATGCCACATCTCCCCGTCCGAAAAGGCGTAAAAGTGTTCTCTATACTCAGCTTGATTCTGGTCTGGAGTGGGGAAGAGCAGATGGTACTGAGAACACAGGTCCTGACTGTGACCTCCTAACCTCGACTCTGGCCTAAGATGGAGAATTCGGAAGACAAGGTGTGGGGTTGGGGGTGGGGGGGGGAGGAGAACCAGGACCCGGGGCCTTGCACTCTATTCCAGGTGGAATGTGGCCTCCCCATAACTTTGGCCCAGACCCGCAGGCCACATTCCAGCTAGAGGTCACTTCTGATCCGTGTGATACCCGGGCTCTGACTCAAGTGCGCACACAACACACTTCCAACGTCCACAGCTGCGTCCCCGGTGTACCCCGTTAAGGGCCTGCGTGGAAAAGGGAACCAAAGCTTTGTAGATACTTGCACTGACTCGATGGGCCCCAGAGGAGAGCCCTGGTGGAGGATTCCTGCTCCAGAGTCTTCTCCACCGTACTTCTAGAACCTTCTCCATCTCATACCACAACAACAGAGGCTAGAAGGGAGACTTTTCTCAAGGTGCCCATCTCCATGAGATTTTTCCTTTGGCTTGATCACTCCCTCTGTGGACTGAATCTGCTCTGCACACCCCCTCCCCACCCTTTCCCTGTCCCTACATTTCCCTTGGTGTGGGGGCCATACCCAGCAGTGCTTAGCTGGAGTTTTCTCCTGTGGGGTTCAGGGGACCATAGGCAGTGCTGGGGACCGAACCCAGGGTCAGCTGTATGCAAGTGCCATAGCCTCTGTGCTTTCTCTCCTGGGGTGGACTCTGTCTCTTCTTCCCTTGCCACCTACCTGTGGAGGACGCCTCCTCCAGACTCTTTGCCTCGAGGTCTGGGCCCTCTTCCTGAGGCTGCGCTCTCTCCACACACAGTAGCAGCAGCACGGCTGAGAGCAACACGGCCCTGCAGAGCTGGCCTCCCGGGGACATCGTGGGCCTGCCCACCTACCGCCTCTGGGCTCCCCAGTTCCCTGAAGATCCCCCCACCTCCCTCCCTGGCCCTGGACCAGCTGTTTTCTCCTCCCAGCATGATTTTCTTCCCTTCTTTTCCAGAGCACCTCTGACTTCATGAGCTCTGTGACATCACAGCTGAGGGACCCTCTCTGGATCATTCCATTGCCAGGCCAGAGAGAGAGAAGTAGGCAGCAGGGACCCCCCCACCAGGAAGACTCACCTGGGTCGCCCCATGGGAGGCAGCCAAAAAAAAAAGCACTGAAGCTTGGGCCTCAGGGGTGGAACAGCGGGAGGGCATTTGCTTTCAGGCAGTCTATGGGATTCAATCCCTGGCATCCCATATGGTCCCCTGAGTCCACAAGGAGCACACATTCCTGAGCACACAGCCAAGAGTAACCCCCGAGCACCACTGTGTGTGACCCCCATAAAAACAAAGCATCCCAGCATTCGGCAAGTACTTCCACAGTACTGGACTACAGTACTGGACTCTACTGATGCCAAATGATGAGTAGCATCCAACCCATTATGGAGATGGGTTATAGAGGAGACTGAGGCTGCCCCATGCAGCATCTCAAAGATGAGAGGCAGCAGGCACCCGCTGAGAAACACATCTTCCTGCTCTTCCATGTAGCCTTTCTCAAAGGAAAGTTGTTTGCATGGGAAGAGGCTGGGAGGTTGGAATGAGCATCGTTCCATGGTGGACAGGGCTCAAAACCTCGAGGATGGAGACTGCCTGAAGGGTTGATGGGGTGTGAGAAGACAGAGGCAGAGAGCAGGGGTGAGACAGTGATTGCTCCTCCATGCTCCCAGCCTGACCTCTTCCCCTGTTCTCCCCCATGTCCTGGAGGGTGCGGGACTCTCCTCGTTCCTTGGACCTTCTTCATCCTCTTGGACTTCAAGAAAACCTACCCACAGTTCAGGGTCTTAACTCTTAGCTTAGAGGAAGGAGTCACTTCAGCAGAGAAAAGGGTCCTCACCAGGGCAGAGGTGAAGGCCTCCATCGGAGGGAGGTGAGGACCCCTATTAGGGGGCAGGTGAGGGCCCTCATCAGGGGAAGGTGAGGACCCCAGTAGGGGGAGGTGAGGGCCCTCATGGGGGGGAAGGTGAGGACCCCCATCGGGGGAGGTGAGGGCTGCCAGCAGGTGAGACCCCCCTATCAGGAAGGTGAAGGCCCTCATTAAAGGGGGAGTGAAGGCAGGAGGCGGTAAAGGCCCCCATGGGGGGGGAAGTGAGGACTCCCATTAGGAGGGGGAGGTGAGGACCCCCATGGGGGAGTGAGGGCCCTATAGGGAAGATGAGGGCCACCACCGGGTGGGGGTTGAGGGCCGCATAGGGTAGTAGGTGAGGGTCTTCATGGGTGGGGTAGTGAGGGCCCCATCAGGGGGAGGTGAGGGCCCCATCAAGGAAGAGTGAGGGCCTCCATGGGGGGTAAGTGAGGGGCCCCATGAGGTGGGGAGTGAGGACCGTCCTCAGGAGGAGGTGAGGGCCCCCATCTGGGGGGAGTAAGGGCCCCAGCAAGAGCAGGTGAGGGCTCAGTACTGGATCTCCAGAAACCTGTTTCGGGGTCCCTAGCCCTCTGCTTCCATGGTCTGGGCAGCACAGGCCTGTGGGCAGCCCTAGGACGGCCTTCCTCATCCTGCTGCCCAGAGGAAAAATGGGTAGTGTGGGCTGGCAAGGGCAGCGGAGACGTGTCCTGGAAAAGCAAGAGGAGGTGGGCTGGGAGGCAGGAGGGCTCTGGCCAGAGCCTGAGACTAGGCGCGCTGGACTTCTCCCCACCAGCTGTCCAGGGGGCTGTGCACGGCACACCTATGCACTCTCCAATGAGGCTCTTCTGGGGGGGGGGGTTGCAGAAAGTTCAGGCTTCTACAGAGAGCATCACTGCAGACCGCCTGGGACGCACCCCCAACCCCCCGCCCCGGTGGCAGTGTGACTGGGAAATGGTCCAGGTCATGTGAGGTGGGGAGGTAGGTTGAAGATGCAGGTGACCCTGCTCAAGCGCTGCCCTCAGTGACCTGCAGGCCGGATGGAAGGGTGTTTGGGCAGACCAAGGGCTCACCACTGTAGGGCAGATTTGGGGGGGGAGAGGCCTATTTTCCATCTGGACTCTGGGCTTAATGGGGGCGAGGGAAAGGGGTCAGGGGGAGATTCTTCCAGGCTATGGTGGAGTGAACTAGGTTGGACTGCCCACTGTCCCCACACGCAGATGCCTCAAGGTCAAGCTGGGGGAGCCCCTCCCTGGGCTAATTGTTGCCAAGCCCCTGAGCACCATCTCCCAGTGCTCTTGGCACTGCACTGCGGAACACTGTCTCCTGAATCATCACAGTTTGGAGTTCGACCCAACCCCACCTGGCCCTGATCCCTGCCACCCAGAGAACGCAGCTCACACGCCTGGCTTTATCCAGCACAGCGGAATTTGCAGCCTTTTTTGATTCCTGTGCTTTTCTATATTTTATTTATTTGTTGGGGGGAAAAATAAAGTTAAAGGGATCCCCAGCAAGAACGAGACTCTGCAGAGGCATGGGGACAATAACCCCCAGAGGACAGAGGTGGGGGTGTCACAGAACAGGAAGGAGAGAGAAAGGGGCCACCAGGGGATGATGCAGAATCTTAGCCAGATGGAGGAGGGGGGTGGAGAGACCATCCAGCGGGTTGGGCACTTGCCTTGCTCACCGCTGACCGGGGTGTGATTCCCAGCACCGTGTACGGAGAGATTCCTGAGAACCAAACCACGAAGTAACACCCAAGCATTTCCGGTTGTGGTCCAGAAACAAACACACAAAATAATAAAACATTAAGAAATAAAACAGAGGAAGGCGTGATAGGGGGATGAGGGTGTCTGGGAAGACCAAACAGGAATTTCTGAACTTCTGCACCAGCACTGCGGTGGTGGTGGTGGTGGGGGCAATCTGACCCCCCCACTGGGGCCACTTGCTCTTGCCCTTCCCATTGCCAAGAGAGCAGGTTGGTGCCCCAGATGCTCAGGGGCTCATCCCGCTCTCCGCTCAGATCCAGGGACCATGCCCTTGGTGGCCGGCCCTGTGCACCTGCTCCGTGCGGCTGGGACCAGCCCCTCCCCGCCCCCGCCCCTCCAGGACTAGCTTTATGGGTTCAGTGTTTCCTCAGCGGCCCCTGCTTATCATGGCATCTACCACCCCCACCTCAACCTTATCGCCGCCTCCATCTCCTTAGACTGCAAGTCCCAAGGCTGCACAGGCCATTTGCACCCCACTGCCCTCACGTCCAGGCAGAAAAAAAGTCCCACAAGGTGACCCCTCCTTTGTCCGGCCAGCATCAACCTTCCCTCCGGTGTGTGGTGTGTGTGTGTGGGGGGGGTGGGCTGCCTCCCTCCCTCCTCTCCCACCATCTCTGCTCCTCCTCCTCCTCCTCCTCTCAATCCTCCCCCAAAGGGCAAGTCTCCAGAGAAGCATTTTCTCAAGGCACAGAGTGGGGAGGTCTCAGCTCCGGATAGACCCCCCCCCAAGAAGTAAGCAGGCCCACCCAAGTCTTACAGCTGAATATGCAGAAGGTACCCCCAAGAAGTAGCACTCTGGTGTGGTGGTTTAGAGCCAAGACTCCCACTTGGCGACCAGACGCCCTGTGCCACCTTGGAGTGGGGGTGACCATATACCCTTCCCTGGACTTCATCTCCTTGTGTCCCACCTGTTCCCAGGTGTCTCATGGATCCATCTGACGGCCTCAGCTCAGCTTTCGGGTGGGTCTCTGAGAACATAGACTCAGGGGGTCCTAAGTAACACACCACTGGCTTCTCCGTTGGCTCATTCCTCCTCCTATCTCGGGGACTCCCCGATGCGGAATAAGGAGGGTTTTGTCTTCCACCTGGCTCTATTCCTGCTGGTCCAACTCTGTGGGGAGGTGGGATTCTCTGGTGGGTCTTCTCTGAGCAGGAACTGGCTCCAGGAGGCTAGAGGGGGCGAGAAATCCTGGGCCCTCTCAGGGAGGACTGACCTGAGAATCTCCTCTGGAACAAGGCTTCAAGCGACAAAGTTGATGATAGACAAATCAGGGAAACACCCCCCCCCGCTCCCCCACCCCGGGACTTTCCTGCCCATCCCTGGGAGGAGGCTCAAAAGTTGCTTAGCTCTGTTTTTTTGGGGGAGTGGACGGCATACTTGGCAGTGCTCAGGGCTTACTCCTTGCTCTGTGCTCAGGGACCACTACTAAAAGTGCTCCCAGGATTGTAAGCAGTGCTGGGGTTCACACCCAAGCACCCTACTGCCTGCACTGTCTCCAGCCGATGCTTTCCTGCTCTTCTGCTCATACGTCAGGGACTCTTGCCCAGGAGAGTATAATCAGCAGCTCAATTCCACGGAATACAAACACACACAAAAAACCTCCCTCGCCGATTTTCTTTTTCCTTTTGGGTCACACCCGGCGATGCACAGGGGTTACTGCTGGCGGTGCTCGGGATGCTGGGAATCGAACCCCATCAGCTGCATGCAAGGCAAACACCCTACCCATTATGGTATCGCTCCAGCCCCCTTCCTCGCTGATCTTGAAGGACCGAGTGTGCGGATATCAGCCTGGGTCTCCCTAGCAGCCCGGTGGGATCCTTCCTTCCTTCCTTTCCTCACTCACAGAACCACCTTCCTCTGTCCTTGCTTTCCAGCCCAAAGCCTACTCCCCACCTCCCTCATTTCTTGACTCAGTGCCCCAGTCCACTGCCAGTTGCAAAAATTCCCTCCCCTCTGTTCTGGGCTCTAGGGCGGGCATGAGTCCCGGGGCTCTGCCCTCTCAAAACTCCACCTCCTCCAGCTAAAAGGTGCTGTGTGGCAGTGCCCTCGGCATGCGGGCACACACACACACACACACCCCACAACCACCAGCTCCACAGGTTACAGCAGAGATATTCTCACTCCGGTCCCGGCTAGAACAGACCCCGCCTCCTCCTTGGCTCTCTGTGGCCCCGTCCCTGCTCCTTCCAGCACATTCCTAGCAGTGCCTGGAAGGAGCGACCATGGGGGTGCCTGCCTGCAGGGCCAAGGCGCCCTGGATGCATGTGCAGAAGCTCCTGACTTCCTGGCTGGCCAGAGAGCAGGACTGGGACCAGCACCTGGACGAGATACACATGCTGCAGCAGAAGAGGTAGGAGTCCCAGCTCAGCGGCGCTCCTCTCACGGAGCACTCCAGAACTCAGGGCCAGGGCAGCGAGGTCCTGTTTCCTTTCAGCAGCTGCTCTGGCTTCTGAGTGGTGGCATTGGTGAGCTGCGGGGGGGGGGGGGGGGGAGGGGCACCTATACAATATAGACTTGCAGGCAGGTGAAGAAGGACACCCAGACTTGAGCCCGTCTGCCTAGTGGGAGATGGAGGTGGGACCCCCAAAGGGATCAGAGTGGACTTCTAGCGGGGGCAAAGGGGGGATTCAGACAGGGTTGGTGGGGAGCAGGCAGCCGGGCAGGGATGGGGTCTCTTGGGTTTTTAGAAAACTTATTGGTGGAACAAAGTGTGAAATTAGCATCAATATATGGGGGAGTGGGGTATCTGGGGGATGGGGTATAAGGGGACCTTTGGGGGGCACGCATGGAGGCTGGCTGCTCAGGGGGGAACCCCAGGCGGCCTTTGGGAATCCTGGATTCCAGTCATCTGCTGTCCATTGAGTTCACTGTGTGCAGCGAGCTGCTGGGGTCACGGTGGAGGGTTCCGGGTCACACCTGCCTGCCTCTCAGCGATTCTGGGGCTGTCACCCTTGGGTGGATTTCATGGCTAGCCTAGACATCCAGATGCCTAGACCCCCAAGGGGCGTCTGCTGGCTTCTGTCTCGGAGAGTTTGGGGAACGTGTGTCCCATGTCAAAGATGTCTGGGGGGTGGGGAGGGGGGCGCCGACCTCGGCCAACCTGGGTTGGGTCAGGGCTGGATCCAAGGGTGGATGGAAGACCTACCCGTTGGCCTGCCCACCCCCTCACCCTCCTCCATGCCTTCAGAGATCCCTTTGGGTGACTGTCATCCTCTGGAAATCCATCATCACTTCTGAACAAGGTCATGTTGTACATTTGGGGCCTGTGTTAGTCCTCACATGGGCCCCCAGTCCTGTATGCGGCCAGGTGGAGACCCCCATTTGGGTCTATAGGGAGCCCCAGCTGCCTCCATCCCCCAAACACCCAATGCCGGATGGTACTAAAACAGTGTGCCAGAGAGAGAGAGGGGAGGACCTGGTGCCTCCTGTCACAGCTGGAAACGGGCTAGAGGTCCTCATGGTGCTTGCAGCTGATCCCAGCCATCACCCCCTCCTGAGGGAGGCCCTGCCTGCTGCTCCCAACTCAAAGCCCGTGCAAAGAGAAGACTTGGAGGATGCAACCCAAGGCAGGGAGGCAGCACCTCCCCTCCCCCGGTCTGCCCTGCTCTCTCCCTCCTGACCCTCCAACAGACAGACCCTGGGTTCGCCTTTGGAGTCAGTCGAGACAAGCGGAGATTAACATCAGGGTGCTTTCGTGATTTTTATCTCTCCTCTGACTGACCCAGCCCTCAGAGAAACAAAGCGGAGATGACAGGAGCTTGGGGAAAGATATCCTGGCGCTTCTCAGCCCGCCCCTCCCCGCCCCACCGCACACACAGGCTGTCTCTGATCCAGCAGGGGGTGGGGAGGAAGGGAGAGGGGGCACAGAAGTTCAGAGTTAACCAGTGCAAGGCCTCTTCCATCAGCCGGCTGTGGTCTCCCCCTCACATTCTAGGGGTTCCTCAAACCTGGTTTCCAGGGTCAGACCAGAGCGTGGGTGGGCTGTGTAGGAACAATGGCTGCCCTCCCCTTTGCCCACTTATCAGATTCCAAAAACTTCAAAGAGACCCTTGACCTCTCTCAAGACCCCTCTTCCGGACCCCAGACCCCTTCCCTGAGCCCGCTATCAAGTGTCCCCTGAGCACCCCCCTGGAGAAGGGGCCACAGGATGACCGTCTTTGCTGGGGGAAGGTCCTGCACCAGTTGACCCAGCCAGAGCTGGGTACACGGTTCCCCACGCATCTCAGTGTGCTGAGCTCTGACTGCAGCTCAGGGCTCTCAGACACTCAGTCTCCCCAACCCTGTCCCGGACCCCCAGGATCCGAGACTCCCCACTGCTGCGAGCGGCCCAGGAAAACGACCTGTGCGTGCTGAAGGAACTTCTGCTGGACCGAATCTGTGACTTCCAACAAAGAGGTGAGGGACAGGGAGAGAGGTAGCCACCGGTGCTGAGCGACCCAGGTGCCCAAGGGTGCCTGCAGACCCGGGGGTGCTTCTCCAGGGGCCCCGACAGAGCGGTGACTGCTGGTGCTGCTCTTTCTCTGCCAGGGGCCCTGGGGGAGACGGCGCTGCATGTGGCCGCCCTCTACGACAACCTGGAGGCCGCCGTGCTGCTGATGGACGCCGCCCCACAGCTGGTCAGGGAGTCCGTCTCGTGCGAGCCCTTTGTTGGTGAGGATCACAGGCCTTGCACACAGATGGGGGTGTCTGGTCTCAGCTTTCCCTCTGGAGGGGGGCTTCGGGACGGGTTGATGGAGGGTGCAAGGGAAAGACCTCCTCACTTGGGAGCAAGACAAAGGTCCCTCTAGCAACCAGCCTGCCTTGTGGCTCCCTCGCATGCCCCGAGACATCTGACCCCCAGGATCTATGGCCCCCTCATCTTGAGCCAGGGGGCATGAGGGCTGGAGAGAGAGGATAGTGAGGAAGGTGCTCCCTTGCGTGCGGCCAACCCGGGTGTGATCCCTGTCCCTAGTGTGGTTCCCTGAGCCCCACAAGGAAGGATCCCTTAGCACAGAGTCAGGAGTGAGTCCTAAGCACTGCTGGGTTTGGCCCCAAAACGAACAAGAAAAGGACCAAGGCTGTGAGGAGTGTGTCCTACTACGGAGGGTAGAGCAGAAATCTGCTAAAGGGGCCACCAGGGGGCAGGGGGTGAAGGACTGCTGAATCCCCAGAAACTAGGGATACAGGTAGGGATGGCGGGTCTAGCCTCCTCCTCCTTCTTCCTCCTCCTCCTCCTCCTCCTCCTCCTCCTCCTCCTCCTTCTCTTCCTCCTCTCCTCCTCTTCTTCTCCCTACTCCTCTTCTCTTCCTTTCCTCCTCCTCTTCCTCCTCCTCCTCTTCTCATCCTTTCCTCCTCCTCCTCCTCCTCCTCCTCCTCCTCCTCCCCTTCCTCCTGCTCTTCCTGCTCTTCCTGTCTTTCTCCTCCTCCTCCTCCTCCTCCTTTTCCTCCTCTCCTTCCCTCCTCTCCCTCCTCCTCCTTCTCCTCCTTCTCTTCC
>JAOXYA010161170.1:0-36710 GCA_028565675.1 Sorex palustris | reverse complement strand
TTGTATAACTGAAACCCAAGCACAAAAATTTGTAAGTTTACAACTGTACCTCATGGTGTTTCACTAATAAAAATTAAAAAGAAAAAAAATAGCAAAACAGGTCTTCTGACCCGGCCCCAGGCCATGTGTGTCTGCACCTCGCCTGTGGCCCCCAACCCTGTGACCCCCCACCCGTGGCTCCTCTTACCAGATTGCACGCACCCTGGGCTGTGCTAGGTGAAGGTGTTTGTCCTGTGCGCCCTGGGGGGTCCCCGCCAGCATCGGTGCTTCCTCCCACCTCACCTGGTTCCTCTCTTCTCTGAGGCTGGTGCGTCCCGTCCTGGGCAGAGCAGCCAAACCTGCTGCTCATTTAGTGTGGGTGAGGGGGTCGCCCCTCCCTGCAGGGTTGGAGGGCAAGTGCCAACCCTCAGGGCCTCCCGCTCGTTTCTCCTCACTGGCATCCCTTCTGGGGGTGGGATCAAGCCTGTGCATCTCCCTTGGGGCAACTTCGCGGCGATGCCAGAGGCCAGCGCTCCACCTCAGCCTGGCCACGTCCACCTGCACCTTGGACCAGCTCATGGAGGTCCAGGACCCTCCTTGGCGGGGACAGGGAAATCCATCCCCTCAGGAGGGGCTTCCTGCTGAGATGTCACGTGGGCCCCCTCCAGAAGTTTCTATGGGCAGAGGAGGGGCGGGAGGCCCTAAGAGAAAGGCTCCAACGTAGACAGGCTAGAGAGCGGCTTGGAGCTGTGGGTCCCCGTCACTCCAGACAAGGAGCTGGGGTCCACAGCAAGGAGAAACGGCCCTCGCTGGCCAAGGGGGCCCTGCATGGGGAGAGACCGGGGCAGGGAAGGAACTGCACAGGGACAGAATGGTGTGCGAGTATTAATGAGCATTCACGAGCAGTAATGAGTATTGATAAGCATGCATGTGTATTAAGGAGTATACCCGAGTATTAAGGAGTACGCCCTAGTATCAACAAGTATCCACGAGCCGGGATGTGTGTTCACGAGTGTGCCTGAGCATTGATGAGTATTGATGAGCGTGCACATGTAATAAGGAGTATACCTGAGCATTAGGGAGTATGCCTGAGTGTTAACACATATTAGGGGGTGCGGTCAGGGAAGAGGCCCATGGCAGGAAGTTTTGGGGAAATACTAAGTGAAACTGTCATGACAAGTGGGGACAGACGAAAGCAGAAATACCTGGTCTGAGGAAGGATCTGAAAGGGCCCCCAGGGGTCAGCTTCCCACGTGGCCCCGCACTGTCCCCGCAGCTGCTGCCCTCTGGCCTCCTGCATCCTCCCCTGGGCCTGGTGGCTCTGCCCTCAGGGTTCCCTGTGTGGGTGCTGGCCCTGGTGGTCCCCCAGTGCCTCCAGAAATGTCGGGCCTCAGTAGAGCTGGGCACCCAGGAAGAGCAGAACCTCGCCCCAGCCTGAGAGCCTTGACCCCCAAAACTCGAGATGGAGACCAGGTGGATGGGTGGGGCGAGGGTGGCCTTGGGTGCAGACGCCCAGTCCTGACTCCCGGGACCCCCTGGGCCCCCAGCAAAGCTCTGAGGGTGAGGAGCAGTGAGCGGGGCGCACACGGCCAGAATCTACACGGGAACAAACTCAGTGCCCGGGCCGGGGTGGGGGTGTGGGGACATGGGGGAGCAACACTCGCGGGGAGGGGGGAAGACGATAGTTCTGGAATGTTCCACACAGGAACCTGACCATTCAGGGTATGGTAAACCATGGAGCCTACAATAATACATGGGTTTTTTTGGTTTTTTATTTTTGCTTTTTGGATCACACCCAGCGATGCACAGGGGTCACTCTTGGCTCTGCACTCAGGAATTACTCCTAGCGGTGCTCAGGGGACCATATGGGATTTGGGGAATCGAACCCGGGTCAGCCGTGTGCAAGGCAAACACCCTCCCTGCTGTGCTATTGCTCCAGCTCCAGCATATGATTTTTTATAAAGGCGTCTAAAAGTCTCTTTTCAAATGGTAGGAATTAGACAGACGTCAGCTGCTGCATTGTTTCCATGCATACATCTGGCGGGCCACGGGAGAACACTTCTACATTTTAAGGAAAAGGTCCAGAACCTGAGATCCTGTAATCCTTTAAGCAGCCGGCGAGCAGGAGCCGAGGGTGTGGACAGAAGCAGAAAGCCCCGTCTCGCCTGCAAACCCTGAGAGGGGCTCCGGCGTGCGGGGACCAGCCAGAGGTAGGTGTCTCCCGCGGGGAAAAGAGAATTAAGTGTAACCGGCGAGGGCCACTGGAGAGAAAGTCACAAGTGCCACCTTGCAAAAGCAGCGAACAAAAAAAATGTCCCCGAACTCAAAAAAATGAGGCTTAGTTAGGCTCAGCCAGATGCGGTGACCAGACAGGGCTCCAGACCGTCCTTTGCAGGGAGGGGGTCACTTTCTGGTGGACCTGGGGCACTCAGTGGGAAGCATGTGTATGATTGGCAAAAATGTTCAGAGCGATTTTGTTGACTGGAAACGGGGCACCTGATCCCCCGGCTCTGGCATGAAATGTAGGGGCACAGGGGACCCTTCAGTGCTCAGCAGGGGCAGCTGGACCAGCAGATGGTCAGGGGCCAACCCTGAGACTCGGTGACCGCCCAGGGCTGGACGCTCAGGGCAGAGCTGTAGCACAGTGGTGAGGGCATTTGCATTGTACATGGCCAACCTGGGTTTAATCTCCGGCATCCCATAGGATCCCCTGAGCACGTCCAGGAGTGACTCCTGAGAACAGAGCCAGGAGTCACCTTGAGCACTGCTGGGTGTGACCCTGCTCCCCAAGCAAACCCCAACCAAACCAAACAGAAGCACTCCCCCAGGTCAGGGACGTTTAGGCCGTCTTACAGAGGAGAGAAGCCAGGCGTTATCAGATGAGAGTGAGGGAGGTGACAGGGGGCGGGGGAGCCCCCAAAGGCGCTGTAGGCCACATCCTCTGCCCTGGGAGCCGGTTGGGCTGTGAAGCTCTGTCCAGGCACCCCGGGCAGGGCCTCTGTCCCTGGCCGCGGTCAGGTCAGCCTCCTCCCCTGCAGAGCAGTGCCCACAGACTGACCGACCACCAGAGGGGACGTGCCTGTCTCCAGCCTGGCACGGGGCTGCGGGGATGACGAGAGTGAAAAGTGCCCGTTCGCAGACCCCCAGTGCGTCTGAGGGAGAGTCCGAGGGGCGGGCCCAGGTGTCGGAGCTGCCCGTCTGTTTAACCCGCTGCCAGGTAGCCCCGCGGGGAGCAGCCGCTGTTTGCAAACGCGCCAGCCTCCTGCCGAGCCCAGCAACTCACGTATCTATTTTCGGAGGAACCCGCGGTTCTGTGATGAGAAGGAAGCGCTGGGCTGGGCTTCCCCACTCCTGCCCGGCCCTCCTGCCTGCCCGCTGCCCCCACGGAGCCCAGGACTCAGTGTGGCCACCTGGCCATGGCCGCAGCAGTGACACCAGGTCAGCCCCTGCTCTGTGCCATCTGGCCACAGTCCCAGAGCCCGACCAATGCGCCCTGTTGGTCAGGTCATCGTCCAGTTCACATATGAGCATCCCCAGAAGCTGCCCACTTCACCCACCTGCCAGAGAGTGACCCCACCCAGACGCAAGCAATGGGTTGGGGGGAGGGGCGGACGCTGACAGAACAGCTTTCCTCTGAGCTGCTCAGAATGTTCTAGAATGTTCTGGAACTAGATGGTAACTGTACCTCACTGCCAGGGTCACTAAAGGCCAGTGAGCTGCTCCCTTCCCCATGGGCAGCCGAGCTCTCAGCTGGATGTTTTCTGGGCAAGCCCAGGATGCCAGTGGCCATCTGCTCCTGGGCTCAGCCTGGTCTCTGCATCGCAGCTCTGCTCCAAGGATCGTGAAAGGAGTCGGACCCCGGTACATTCCTCTGCACCCACCCACTGCACCCACCCACCCCACCCAACCCACTGCACCCCACTGCACCCACCCAGACTGTTCCCCAACAAGATTCTTCCGGCCCGGACACTGGTCAGCGCTGGCCACCCGTGCTGGGAGCCAGCAGGGAGACAGGGGCCTCAGGCCCAGCCCATGCCGAGGGTCGGGGCGGCCTGCCCGGCTCGAAGCTCTGTCGTTCCTCATTCCCCTCCAGCTGAGAAGAGAGCAGGAAGGAGAGTGAGGATGTTTCTAGGCTCTTATGCCCCGCCTGGTCCCCCGACAGCAAAGCGGGCGCGGCCAGAACGGGGCGGTCACAGGAGGCAGGACGGCGGCTCCTCCACGCAGCGTCCACGTGCCCACAAGCCGAGACGTGGCTGGGCAGAAGCCAGGGACGCCGGCTCTGCTCCAGAGAGTCTGTGGCAGCGTCGAGTTTGTGCCTGGGTTCAGGACAGGGGCGGCATGGCAGGTGGCCCTGCCAGGCCCTGCTTGGTCCCATTTCACAGATGAGCAGACCTGCTGCCTGGTGCGCTCCCCCTCCCCCCTCCCCAGGAGGCCCGGAGCCACTGGCTGCCGCAGCACCGGCCTGTCTGCCATCTGGCCGCGAGCCCAGCACCGAAGTCAGACCTGGGGACGGCCGAGTCCAGCTGGCAGCCCCCGAACTCCTGAATCAGACGTGGGAAACGATTTCAAGCAAGCGAGCACGACGCAGCCTGGCACAGTCCCGGGGAGGAGGGAGCGGCAGCCCAGGAAGCGGCTGCAAAGAAGCGCGTGGATTCGGTTCCCGCTGGGACTTCACACCAGCCAGTGCCACGGGGTCCAGAAATAACACAGCCCTGTCCTGCCCCCTAGGGCGGCGGCCACCCCAGCCGGCGGCGTCTCTGAGCGTGCTGTTTCCCACCATCAGAGCTGAGATAAAGAATCACAGCCCCATTTCCATAGCAGGGGGGCCACATGCTCCCCGTTCCAGGAGTTTGCCATGCCTCCTGGATTCCGGAGACTTCTGCGGCGTTCCCAGGATGCTCGTGGAAAGCAAATATTTAGACTACACGGATATTATTCAGTTTTAGAACATATTTTTTTTTCTTTTAGGAAAATAAATGTTACTTTTATGAAGCAGATGGTGCTCCAGTCTCTGGCAGAGCCAAGCGGCCCCCCCTAGCTCGGCTGCAGCCTCTGCCTGGGGGGCAGGGGGGGTCTCTGCACACCCCTTGGCCACACGGATGCGCACTGGGCTAGGCGTCTCCTTGCCTGTTACCCCCCCGAATGCTGGCGTGCAGAGTGCGTGGCCCTGAAATCTGGCCAGACCCAAGCTTGGAGGGTGGGTGGGAACCCCACCCCGAGCAGGCACCCCATTACCTGTCGGCTTGCTTTGCTGACGGGATCCAGAAAGGGGCCACAGACCAAGGCTGATGTCACGCTTCAGAGGCGCAAGAGGGTCCCGGGCTTCAGTGTAGCCTGAGGGAAGGGGCTGGAGTCAGGGTAGGACTTGGGGGAGGGGGTCTGCATGCTAGTGTGGGCCTGTGAGTGCCCCCTCCTGAGCAGACAGAGCCGTGTCCCCTGTGTGTGGGATGAGGTCGGTGGACCTGGAGGTGGTCACGTGAGCTTGGGCGTCGGAGTGTGGCCTGACAGTTTGGGCTCCAGGTCCACCGCGCTGACCTCCAGGGCAGGTGTGGCCAAAGCAAGAAGCTGGTCTCCGGGCCGAGATGGTTCTAATTTCTCCTCTCTGATGATTGAGAAACGGTCGCAGGGAGACAAAGCCAGGAAGTCAGGGGAAAGGGCCGATCCATCCATCCGGGCGCCGGGCACTGCTGCCTTTGACGTGAGGATTATTAATAATGAGTGATCACAGGGCTAGAGCGATAGCACAGTGGGTAGGGTGTTTGCCTTGCACGCAACCAACCGGGGTTCGATCCCCGGCATCCCATAGGGTCCCCTGAGCACCGCCAGGAGTAACTCCTGAGTGCAGAGCCAGGAGGAATCCCTGTGCATCGCCAGGTGTGACCCAACAAGCAAGCAAATAAATAAATAAATAAATGAGTGCTCAGGTGGGGACCCTGGGCTGCGGGGTAACGCCCCATTCCCTTGCACACTTTTCAGGTAGGTGAGTGATGGCGGGGGGAGGCGGTCCTTAGACACGTGTCTGGGGGGGCTGTGGGAACAAGTGACTGTTGTCCAGCTGACCTCCAGGAAGGGGGGCTGGACCCCAAGACTGTGAGTTGCGTGGGGCAGATGGGGGCTGCAGTGAGGGGGGTAGCATGTCCTGACCAGGCACTTCCTGTGGCGAATAGCTGCCACGTCTTGGGGACGGCAGCTCTGGGCCAGCTGAGACGATGGGAGAAGGGGTCTGTGGGGGCTCGGGGAACCCTGACTCATGCACTCACCTCACTCATGCAAGAACTGAGCAGGTCTGAGCCAGGCTGTCCCGGAAGTTGGGACTAGTCCTCAGGGCCCACCCTGGGCGCAGAGGCCCAGCCTGCTCCTGTACCCTGAAGCCCGCCTGTCCCCCCAGGGCAGTTCCCTGGGACCCCCCACTCCTGGAGCACCAAGGCCTCCCCCTACCCAGAGGCTGGGTTCGGCTTTGCTGGAACTGCCCTTGGCCCCGGTGCAGGCTGGCCCCTCACCTGTCAGCGCGTGCAGCCCACGCCCCTCCCAGCCTGGGGGACACCCGCTGGCCTCCTCCTTAGGGGAGCCAGCACAGAGCATAGGAAAGAGGGGGCCGGGGAGGAGGGTGCAGGGTCCCAGGGAGCACGTTGGGGAGAGCACTGGGCGGGGCCCCGGAGAGTCTCGCAGTGTGAGTGGCAGAGGGAGGGCGTGCGTGCCAGGGCCGAGTGAGAGACGGGGCGTGGGGTCCGGGAGGCCCGCGGGGGTCCCCCGAGAGTGGCCCTCTGCAGAGGCTCAGCCTGAATCCAGGTTGGGGCTGGACCGGGGGCCTCGGGGAAGCGGGTGTGAGGTGCTGAGCCTGTGGGTCAGGGAGAGGGGTGGCAGGGGCAGGGACACCAGGACAGCGGGTGACCCTGGCGCGGGCAGCGGGGCCTATGCAAGGACAGGGCAGGGGCCCCGCGCTCCCTGGACAGTGGTCATGCAGCGCCACACTGGGGCCCTGTGGACTCCAAGGCAGAGGCCAACACAAGGCTGGGAGCAAGGGTGGGGAGAGAGCAGGGAAAACACCCCCCAGTCAACGGTGCCCCACAGCTGGGACGCAGGGGCAGGCTGATGAGCTCAGCAGCAGGAAGGCGGGGAGCACTGAGGCCGGGGAGCACTGAATTAGGGAGCACTAGGGCGGGAAGCATGGAGGCAGGGAGCACTAGAGTGGGGAGTACTAAGGCGGGGAGCACTGAGACAGGAGCACTGAGGCCGGGGAAGCACTGAGGCAGGGAGCACTAGGTTGGGGAGCACTGAGACCTGGGAGCACTGAGGCAGGGAGCACTAAGGCGGGAAGCATGGAGGTAGGGAGCATTAGGGTGGAGAGCACTGAGGCTGGGAGCACTAGGGTGGGGAGCACAGAGGCAGGGAGCACTAGGGCGGGGAGCACTGAGACTGGGGAGCACTGAAGCAGGGAGCACTAGGGCGGGGAGCACGGAGACAGGAGCACTGAGGCAGGGAGCTGTGGGCCATGCTGGGTGGAAGGTGACAACATGGCTGAGCTCGGGAACCTTTTCCCAGAGCCAGCAGAACCTGAGATGTGGCCCGAGGGTCTCCTTACGAGGAGTTGAAAGCCCAAAGGTCGAGGGAGCGCCGGGTTCGAGGACAGGAGGCGGCGAGAGCTAGGGTGGGAGAGACTGCAGAGAAGCCGCATCGGGACCCTGCTCCCCCCCAGCCCCCCCCGCAGAGGGAGCGAGCGGGGGACTGGCCAGAACCTTCCAGCACCCTGCACCACCACGCCTGATGCACGGCTGTTAAACTCTGGTGCGTTTCTTCCCCCTCGACGCGTCTGTTCCGTGTCCGGGCCGCGCCAAGCTCCATCCCGCGCCTGCCCATTTCAGAGCAGCCGCAGGCTCACTGCTCTGTCTCCTGAATATTTCAGCGAGAAGATCATTAGCCAGAACGCAATATTTGTTTTGGAACCCGTTTAAGAATGAAATTTAGATAAAGTGAAATGCATAATCTTCCCGATGATTACACCCATGTTTCTCCACAGAACTTTTTCCTCTTGCTTTTCCCTCCCCCCCCCACCCCAACCTTTTTCTTTGTCACGGTAACGTGGGATTTACCCTCAGAAGTTTGTCGGCGCTGAGCATAGCATTGCGGAGTTTAATCTTTTTTATTTTCTGGCCACATCTGGTGGTTCTCAGGGCTCACTCGTGGCGGGGCTCAGGGCGCTGAACAGGATGCCAGGGAACAAACCAGGGTGACCACCAGGAAATGAACCAGGGTGACTGCCAGGAAACAAACCAGGGTGACCACCAGGAAACAAAACAGGGTGACCACAGGGAACGAACCAGGGTGACCACCAGGAAACCAACCAGGGTGACCACGTGCAAAGCCAGTGCCCCCCTCTGCCCACCCCCGTACTTCTCTCCAAGCCCCTGAGCTTAGATGCTGCGTCACACAGTAGCTGATCTTGAAAAAGGAAACGTTGGTGCAGAAACTCCTAAACCATCAGCCACCCAGGACCCCCGCAGCGCTGCGTGGAACAGACAGTGGGCCACCATTGGGGGTCTCTCAGGGAGGGAACTGGGTCTGTGTTGGCCCTGAGGATTTGTGAATTTGCTGTGGTGGTCCCCAGTCCTCTCCCCCACCACCAGAGTGAGTATTTCTCTGCCTCCGTAGCCCCACCCTAGAGCGCCACCGAGGCCAGCGGCTTGTCCATTCCCAGAGGCCAGTCTGACCGCTAGGCAGAATCTACTTCCTCCCAGTGCTCAACCGACTCCAGATGGACTCAGATCAGCCGCTCCTCCACTGGCCAGTACTTCCCCCAAACTCATGCCCGGCATGTGCTAAGCTATACCCAGGGCCTTGCCCATCTCTGTGCCCGGCTCCCGTAGCCCCACACTCAGGCCCAAGTGGGCCGGTGGCTTCTCTTGGTCACTGGCCCTCAAGTTGTTTGTCCGCTTAGGGCTGAGCGCTAGGACCCTCTGTGTGTCTGGGAGGTCCCAGCTCTGCCCCCAGTGTGGTCTCCCTTTCTTCCTGCTTGGGCTCCTCCTCACTCCCGGTGCAGTGCCACTCAGGGAACGAAAGCTGCCACAGGATGGATTTCTGGATGGCGCCATTGGCATTGCATCTCTTGTGAGGGGGAAACTGAGGCCATGATGAGCTGCAGACAACATTAAGTCTCAGCCGGGCCTTGGTGTCTGTCTCCCCAGAGCAGGACCTGCAGTTGCTGGTCAAGTCCCAGTTGAGTCATTTGCCGAGATAAGGAATTGGGCAGCTGGATCTGACCGGTCGTGAGGGGTCAGTGCACCCTCCTTAGAAACTGTTACTAACTGTTGTCTAATTGCTGACCACTGTTGTGATAGGGTCAATGCTAAAAACAGGCCAGTATATAAATTGCCTCTAAACTCTGGAGCCTATATAAACCTCTGGTGATTTGGAGTCGGGGTCCTTGTCGAGACTCCCCTGCGTTGGGTGAGACTCGGACCCTAGCTTAGGCTAACGCTGGCTCGGGCTAGCAATAAAGTTCCTTTGCTTTTCATGACCGTGTGTGGACTGAGTCCCTCTATGACTGGGGATCCGAAACCTGGGCCCAACACTCAGGCCGTCCTTTCTCTTTCACCGTCTTCCTGTTCCTCTCTTGCGTTTCTCAGTCTAAGGCTCCCCCGGAGCAGGTGAAGAATATTAAACCCGAGCCCCGGTGAGGATGAGGAGGGAGGCGGCGAGGGCCACGGAGTCCTGGCTCTACTCCTGACTTCACCTTCACTCCTTTCCCACGACCTTCCAGTGTTGGTCACGAGCATCTTCTCCCAGACTGGTCTGTCCCCAGGGTCTGGTTTGGGGGCTGCAGTTCCCGTTACCGTGACTCTACACGCAGTCCTGAGGTGGGGGGGGGGAGTGGGGTGTGGGCGTCGGTCTTTCTGTCTTCTTCTTCTCCTTCAATATTGGGCTTGGGCTGGGGAGAGTATTACGACAGGTGGGGAGGCCCCTACAGGTGTATGACCAGCCTGGGTTCCGTCCCGGGTGCCCAGATGCTCTACCAAGTCCTACCAGGAGCGACCCCTGAGCACAGAGTTAGGAGTGAGCCCTGAGCACCCCCAGCTCTCATCAACAAACTAACAAACACCAATATTGGACTTCATTTCAACGAGGAATCTTCCTGCTCTCGAGCGATGGGGGAATTTGCTCTCGTGTGATTCTTTCACGGGCAGACTGTGGTGTCCCTGCACGCCGGGTGCCCGAGAGGACCGTCCCTTTTGATTCTAAAGTAGCATTCCAGTGCAAGACTCTACCCAAATGTGTTCGGTCTTTCCTTGGGGGACCCGCAGTGAGATTATTTCTAGGGTTTTATTTTTTTTATTACCGCTAATAAATCGCCATGGGCATTCACACACAATCTCTTTATGGCATTCTTTACATAAATAATCCTCGACATGTTTAGTGTGTTTTTGGTTTGCTAGAGAACACCAGAGTGTTCTTCTTCAACACTGGCCTCCCCCGCCCCCCCCCCAGCGTCCTGGGCAGACCCCTAGAGGTCTCCTCTCCTCACCAACATCACACATCGTCCATCCTTCAGATTTTAGCCTTTCTGATGGCGATGTGATGCTATTATATTGCAATTTTTAATTTGCGCTCATAGGACACTAATTGAGATGAATGGTACAATAACAGACTGATCATGGAATGTTTGCTCCAATATTTCTCTTTAAATAACCTTTGCTTTTCAGGGAGAGAGAGAAGCTTTATGGTAGAGCCCATTTTTCCGTCTGATGACTTGCCCATTTATCTACCCGTGAGTATTTTTCTAAGCAGGGATTTGCGTGCTGGTGGAGTCTAACCCACCTGTCCCCTTCTGTCTCCGTTGCTTCCCGTGGTCTAGGATGTGTCTTACTTCCAAGTCACAAAATGGTCTTTGGTAAATTTTTTTCTAGAAGCTTTGTAGTTTGATAAATAGTTCTATTCTCATCCTAGGAGTCAGATAGAAATCAGGATTCATGCTTGACTGGAGGATGGTATTTTGGGGTCTTTCGTCCTAAGGGATGTTGTTCCTTTTTTTTTTTTTTGCTTTTTGGATCACACTCGGCAATGCTCAGGGGTTACTCCTGGCTCTGCACTCAGGAATCACTCCTGGCGGTGCACGGGGGACCATATGGGATGCTGGGAATCGAAGCCGGGTTGACTGTGTGCAAGGCAAGCGCCCTCCCCGCTGTGCTATCGCTCCAGCCCTGGGATGTTGTTTCTTGAGGAACCACCTTGGTCAAGAAATCATTGAGAATGATTTCTCAGCCACCTTGTGGAGACTCACTTGGTCTTGCCCTCAGGGGCCCAGCCTGGACTTTATTTTCTGTCCCATTTAGGGATATTTATTCTTTCATTTATTTATTTATTTATTGAATCACTGTGAAAAAAGTTACAAAGCTTTCAGGTTTAAGTCTCGGTCATGCAAATATCAAACACATTTCCCTTTACCAGTACTTATTTTTCAACATAAAGAACCCCAATAAACCCCCCTCCCAATCCTCCCAATGCATGTGAGGCAGATAAATTCTAGTTAACACTTTATCTACTTCGACTAGATTCATTGTTTCAACAAAAGATGCACCATTATTATTTAGAATTTACACCCCTAAATCAGACATGCTGAAAAGGCATTGTGAAATAATTTGTTTTCTACAGCTGGACACAAGAATCAAACAATGTCATGCGGCCGCAATTGCGGCTGCACGATTTTGGATTTCTGGTATTTTACTTATTAACCCTGGAAGAATTTCTGCTGAGAGTCATATAGTTATGAGATTGGTTTCTGTGCTCTGGAGCCATGGCCGTGCGGGAGAGCCACTTGTGGGGGGGCAACTCGTGACCTCGGTAGGGCGTGAAGGACGAGCCGGGAACACCCCCCTTCCCATGAGGTTTCAGTCACCCCTTCACGACCGGCTCATACCTGGCTTTCCACAAAGCTCCCAAGCGGCTGCCATCTTTCTTTCCAGAGGGAAAAAGGCGGAAGGGACCAACGCCCCTTTCCCTCTGGCCTGCTGTACTATTGCTCCAGCCCATTGTGGAGTCTTAGGGTCTTCAAAGTTTATTTTATTTTTTCTAAGTTCATTATCATGTCATTTGCAAATAGTGAGTTTGACTTCTTTCCCAGTTTGCCTTTTATTTCTTTTTCTTGCATAATTCCCTACGTTATTATGAATAGTAGTGAAGAAAAAGACATATTGTCCTGTCTCATCCCAGAGGGAAGGCTTCCGGTTTCCACCTGAGGATGACAATGACGTGAGATTTGTGGAGAATCAATGTCCATCAGGATGTGTATCCTGGGGGTTGCCTCACAGTGGCAGCTGGGAAGTATTCCTTTTTAAACAGATATTTGAAAGAACTCAAGGAGGTTAGGCAATCGGTTTGAAGGTTGGTGAGACTCACTAGTGACCCAAATGGACCTGGACCTGGACTTTTGTTTTTTGGGGTGTTTCCTTTATTACTGTTTCCTACTTTCTCCTGACTCAGCTGGGGAGGGCAATGCGTCTGAAATCATCATTTCTCCTCGGCCCTCTGGAGGGCGGAGGGCTGAGGGTCCTCAAGCTACTTGCAATGACCTTTGCATTTCTGAACCTGCTATAATGCCACTTCCCCCTGACCGGCCTTCCTTGGCTCACCCCTGCTCCCTGGTGCGTGACCTGTTTCTGGCTCTCTTTCCATAGGGGTGGGGACAGTCACCAGGGAATGCCTCAGGGGATGCCTCAACATGGCTATGCTTACTTTCCCTTTAAGCAATTAAACTGGATTCTTTCCTTGGAATTTTGATTTCTTAATGATTTTGCCTCATAGGTATTAAAAGGCATACAACTCTACAGACCGCCACAAAACAATACTCAATTGCCCATTAAAAGGGAGTTGCACTGATTTTAAAACTATAAATAAAGCCAATCAAAAGACCTGAGGGGGCTGGAGTGATAGCACAGCGGGTAGGGTGTTTGCCTTGCACGCGGCCCGACCTGGGTTCTATTCCTAGCATCCCATATGGT
This sequence comes from Sorex palustris, assembly GCA_028565675.1. Classification (NCBI taxonomy): domain Eukaryota; kingdom Metazoa; phylum Chordata; class Mammalia; order Eulipotyphla; family Soricidae; genus Sorex; species Sorex palustris. The sequence continues at coordinate 23,739 of JAOXYA010161170.1, read as the reverse complement.
CTCCCGAGCATGGCCAGGAGTAATTCCTGAGTGCGTGAACCAGGAGTAACCCCTGTGCATCGCTGGGTGTGACCCAAAAAGCTAAAAAAAAAGACCTGAGGCTAGGAATAGCCTGAGCCGGAGTCCTCGGCCGGTGACAACTGGAACTGAGTGAGGTGACCAGCACCAGCTGCGGCTGTCCACTGCCAGGACCAGGCCAGGGTGACAAGGACAACCTGTCGAGCGACAGATCCCTGGGGAAATGGTGCGACTCCAGAGCCCCTTGATTCTGTGTGCTCAGACGAACCCTCAAATGGGAGGGACTCAGAATCGGGCAAGGCCACTTGATGGTGTCCTGCCCTTTGTCCACCAGCTGGTGGTGCTCACGAGCTTCGCACTCTCAGCACTGAGATCTGTTTCTGAGCCACACCCGGTGGTGCTCAGGGCTGACTCCTGGCTCTGTGCTCAGGATCACTCCTGGCAGGTTCAGGGGTTCCTATGGAGTGCCAGGGTTGGACTGCCATCTGTGCTATCACTCTGGCTCTGACAGAATCTTAACTTTCAAAAAGTTATATAAAGATAAATATGTCACCACTCTGAGCTGAGACCGCCATGTTCATATCTCAGAGCTTCTGTTCCTGGCAGACAGGCCACAGCCTGGGGAAGCCCAGAAACCTAGAAGAATTCTGTGCTCTCAGCAAAGAAAGTGCCAAGTCTGACTTCAGCCTGTGACGTGGCGGAGGTTAAGGCGCATTTCCAGCTAGCGCCCGCTCAGCCCCACCGTCTCCTTCCCGGAAGCCTGTCCTCAGATTCCCCGCTCCTGTCACGCTCACGTCCTGTCCTCTAACTTTCCTTCATTCCATTTCACAACCAGTTTCACCTTTCTTTTCCCTCAGAAAAAATCTCTGTCCACTACTGCTCCAACTTAAAACACACAAGCATCACCCTTAGCTTTGAAATTGTTAAGTTCCATAACTAGTATTTTCATAAAATGATCTAGAAAGTCAACAAATTCCCATTATTAGTAACAATCCAGTTTCCTGTGAGACTTGGAAAACACAGTTAAGAATCACATTCCGACAGGCTGGCGCTGTGCTGTGGCTTTCACCTGGCCAGGTTGGAAAACAATCCCAGCCTGAAATCAGTTACTCTAGTTGGAATTAACCCTTCCTTTGCTCCCCCACTAATTTTCTCTAATACTTCAACTTACCAAGTTCCCAGAGGCCAAATACCCTTAGATGCCACCTGCGTCTCTCTGCTGCCCTATCAGGTAATCCCAACCTGTAGCCCCCCGTGAGACTGGGGTCCGGCCCAGCGGGCAGCCAGGTGGATTGACCTAACGAAGCAGCCCAGTGGGTCGGCCCAGTGGACAGTGCAGGTCCTGAGAGACCCTGCCACGGACATGGCCAGGCTGCACAGGTGAGGGCAGGAAGCAGGGCATGCAGTTGCCCCCAGACGGCTCTGGGTAGTGGGGCAGGGGACTCCTCACAATCACGTGGGTCACTCGGTCTTAGCCAGATCTGGTGTCCCTGGACTAGCAGCCACAGACCGAGACCCACAGGCATCGCGGGCCCCTGGGCACCTCATGCCCTAAGTGGCCAGGACCCTTGGAAAAGGGAGGGAGCTGGAGGGTAGTACCGAGCCGTCCGCAGGCCCCGGGCTGAGGGCAAAGCCACAGCCACTCTCAGGAGGACTCGGGGACGCGTTGGGAGGGGCCGATACAGTGCTGGTGTCCAAGGGCCTTGCCAGGTGGGACCAGTGTTCCCATCCCCACTGGCCAGGACAGTTTCCGGCCCAGGAGTCTGGGGCTCATCCATGCGCTTGTGGGCACGGGCAGTACCCCAGTCACACATGCATGCCAGTACATGTGCACACGCGCAGGTTTTCACACATGTATACACTAATGCCGAGCCCCATAGAGCCACAGCCACACCCTGGGCTTGGCCACTTCCTCCTACTAGGGCCTCCATGCCCACACGGCCTGTCCCCACACAACCCCCAGCCCCATCCCTGTCCCATCCCTGTCCTGTCCCTATTCTTGTTTCCACCCCAGCCCCAGCCCTGTCCCCAGCCCGTCCCCAACCCTAGGTCCACCCTAAAGAATGGGCAGAGGGACCAGGCAGGCAGTGCCCGAGCTAGGGGATTCTGTCCCGGAGAGGGCACAGCTGAACCTGACTGACCCAGGTGCCCGCGGCGGGGCCCTGAGTCCAGGCCCCTGGAGTTCCAGCCTGGAGGCTGCCCGGGGTTCCGCCAGTGGGAGCGGGTCCTGCCCTTCATCTCGGGCATCGGCTGCAGGATGTGCCCCTCTTCATTCTGACGCTGAGTGCCAACCCCCACCCAAGGGTGGCCGAGGGCTAGGGCAGCGGAGGCCCCCTGGGAGGGCGGGTGCGAGGGTCAGAGGCTGTGGGACAGAGAAGCGATTACTGACAGGAGGATGCACCAGGGCCCGCCCGCTGCAGCCCAGTGCCAGGGCTGCATCTCGGGACGGTCCTGCAGGGGGGCCTGGAACTGTGTGCAGTGGCCGCAGGGGCTGCAGGAGGGAGTGGACAGGCTGTTGGGAGCCGCCAGCAGCCGCATGTCTGGGCAAGGAGAGAGTAGGAGGCTGGAGGGGCCTCACTGACCTCAGCACCTCAGTCACTGGCCCCCTTCAAGCTCATGCCTACAGCGCCCGCAGAGACACCTTAGAGTGATTAGAGGTGACTGTGTCTTCTTACTGGACGTGTGTGTCCCATCTGTGCCCTTGGTGGTGTAGAGCCTCCTCAGGTGGGAGGGGGGAACATGGGCAGTGCCAGCTCAGGACACGAGGGCAGTTCTGGCAGGGTCCCACGCAGATGTTCCCTGACCCCTCATCCTGCTCCTCACGGCCAGGATCAGGCCTGGACATCAGCAAGCACGGAGCCTGGCCACCTTTATTTCCACCTGCAGACTGTCCGTCAGTGACTCCCGGAGTGCTGGGAGACCTTGACGCTGCGAATCTGCGGGGGTGGGAGGAGGGTGGCATCCCAGTTGTATTCGGGTGACAGCAGCTTGGCCGGCTTGTTGGAGAGGAGGTACCTGTTCAGGTGGCTCTCGTAGGTGCTGTTGACGCCTGCCCGGAGGTCGCGCTCCGCCCCCTTCAAGTACTCCTCCACGAGGCCCAGCAGTGCCCGGGGGGTGCCGCCCAGCAGCGCACCAGAGTAGTAGAAGTCGCCCTGGCCGAAGGGGATGTAGGCGGCCGAGTGAGGCCTCCGCTCAAAGGGCAGCTCCCATGGGCGCCGGAAGTACCACCAGCCATGCAGCTGCGCCACCAGCGTGCCCAGCGCCTCGGGCCCCATGTCGCCCTGGAAGATCTGGCTGGCCGTCATGCTGAAGAGGAAGTCCACCTCACGGCCGATGCGGCTGACGATGTTCTCCCCCAGGTCCTTCATGCGCGCCAGGTCGGGGTCCAGCCACAGGCTGTCCTCCGCGAGGGTAGTGACCTGCAGAGAGCGCCGCCCCCCGGCCACCCCTTCCAGGCCCAGCGCCAAGTCCTTGTCCTGATTCCACTCGGAGCTGGAAGCCTCCACCGTGACATAGAAGATGACCCGCTGGCCTGCCATGAAGTGCCTGTTGGCTGAGGTCAGGAAGAGATCCAGCATCACCCTGGCCCTCCTGTAACACATGGTGGACACGGTGTCCTCGCGGTTGCCCCCCATTCCCCGGGTATAGTCCCATGCAAGGGTGTCGGCTGCGGGGGGACAGCTGGCCCTACCGCTCCACGGCGAAGACAGCCAGGCCCACGGTAAGGTTGCGGCTCCCGTAGTGTCTTCTCAGCACCTCCCGGTTGAACGTGCCTTCCCACACCACCGGGGCCAGCCAGCTGGTCATCGTGACCACGTCGGGGCGCTCCCTGTGGGACACAGAACAGACCCAGCACCGCCCCAGGACTGTCTCACCCACCCGTCCTGACAGGTCCCCTTCGTTCCTGGGTGCTCTGGCCTTGAGCACATCCCCACCCTGGCTCTCTGTGGGGAAACTGAGGCACCAGAGCTGCAGGAGTCACACAAGGCTCAGAGTTCAGGTGCGTGTGAGCTACCGCACAACCCTGGGACTGTGGGCGCACAAGAGAAACAAGCTTGGATCATTCTCAGGAGCCGCTGCCCGGCCATGGAGTGACTGTTGGCCGAGGTGAGCACTGTAACCCAGAGCAGGAGCAGCAGGAAACGGCGACGGCGACTCTAGCGCCAGCTCTGAAGCCTGAGCACACACACCACAAACCACCAGAACAGCATCTCCAGCCAGTGCAAAGTCAGGGGGCTGCCCTGAAGTCAGTCAGAGAGCTGGGCGTCAGGGCACGTCCGGGGGCTCGGGGCTCTGCGGAGCTGCGTGGGTGCTGGAGCATGCACGGCCACCCTCGGGGTCTGCTCCAGAACCCTGGGCAGAGACCTGCTCCGTGCCGCACTGGCCGGAGCCCCATGAGGCCCTGGACACGCTGGCCCCAAAGTGCCCATCTGTGGCCCCAGCCTGGTCCCCATGACACGAGGTCCCAGGCAGGAAGCGAGCCCGGCAGCCTGCCCTGGTCCCTTCTGGACGGCTCCAAGCTGCCCAGAAGAGCTGGCACAGGCCGGGAGATGTCAGGGCCAGAGCAAGCAGCTGAATTCAGAACAGGCCTCTGCCAGCACAGAGAGGACAAGAGTCAGAGCAAGGGGAGCCGGGGGGCACCCGGCAGATGGGGAAGTGGAGGAGAGGACGTGGAGGACATGGGGCGCAGGGCAACGCCCCCAGAAGCAGGCCAGTGTTGGCTGTGGTGCTGACCCAGGGTCCCGGTCAGATTCAGCGCCTGGGTTCCCTCACATGAGACATACACAGCGGGAACTCACAGGCTGAGCAGAAACAGCGGCAAACACTGAAAATGCCCAACAGGGGCCAGGGTGATGGGGCAGCTGGCGGAGTGGACAAGAGGGTCCCTAAGCCGAACCGGGAGTGAGCCCCGAGCACCACCAGGTGTGACCCAAACTGATCCCAGGCACACGAATCCAGTGGGGGTTCTGAAGCAGCTGCTTGGCCATGTATGACATATTTTACAACATCAGATTTATCCTCTGAGGACGCGAAGTTTAAACGGGAGAACTCGAAGGGACATTCTGGCGAGGCGAACCTCGTGGGGACACTCACTTGCTGGAACTATGGGCAAATGGCTAGGGCAGTGCTAAAACTCTCAACAGCCTCAAACCATCACTCAGACTCAGCAAGGGGAGGGAACCCCTGGGGACTGAACCCCCCTGCATGCTAGCCCCACATCTTACCTCGGGGCGAACCACTCAGAAAGACGCAGCTCCTCTGGCTCCCTGCGCATGGAGAGAGCCGGTCATTGCGGCGTGCCAGACAGGTGCGGGGCCAGTGCGGTGAGGGCACGGAACACGGAGGGCGGTGGCAGACCCAGGGAGGGGCAGGGGGAGGGCTGGAGAGCTCCAGAGGCTTGGGATAAGTCCCAGGGTGCAGGGGGCATCAGAGCACTGGCCCAGGGTTCTGAGCGTCTGTGCATCCCACAGACACACTAGCACAAAGGCCAGCACGTATGGCCCAAGTGATGCTGAGGTCAGTCAGAGCACGCCCGTCCCCTGGGGGCTGGCCACAGCTGTCTGAGGACTGGGCTGCACAACTCCACTAGCTCAACTCTGTTTCTAGAACCCAACACTTAAGGATTCCCGGCCTTTGAAGCTAAGGAAACCCGCCCCTGACAGGCAGCCAAGGGCAGAGAGTCTTGCTAGGGCACAGGTGGGGAGCGGGGGCACAGGGGGTGACTTGGGGAGGTGAGGGCAGACCAGTGAGTGGTATGCAAGGGGGCACCCACACCCCCAGCTCACTGTCACCACAGCCCAGCCCGCCTCCTGCCTTGCGTGGAGCTCACAGCTCCGTGTAGGAGCAGGCCCAGCACTCTTGGAAGCCGACTTTGGGTGCGTAGAGCCCCTATGGCTCCTGTTCCCCGTGTTGCTTCTAAGTAGAGACGTGTGCACACATGCGTGCGTCTGCACATGTGCATACACATGTGTGCACACACTGGGGCCCACAGCTCTGCTCCATCTGTCCTGTAGCCTCTAACCATAGCCAAGCCTGGCTCCCACCGCCATTGGTCCTACAGAGCTGGACACACCTCTGCCCAGAGCACAGAAGGTAGCGCTGTGCAGTGTCACCTGGGCCAGCACTGGGCAGTGTCAGCCGGGCCATCAATGGTGTCAGCCGGGCCCAGGCCCCTTGAGGAAAGGGCAGGACTGCACAGATGCGCCCCCTGCTCGCCGTTTCCCTGGCCGGGCTGAGGCCTGGAGCTGGGCCTGGAGCAGCACAGAAGGCGAGCAGGAATGCAGGCCTGTGGGGTGGCTGCTTTGGGGATAAGGGTAAGGAGGAGCTGGGCAGGGTCTGTCCACAGGAGTCACATCACCCCTGTCCACCTGCAGCAGTGTCACCAAGACTCTGAAGCACCCAAGAGCTGAGGGGAAGCAGTGGGGATGGGACGGCCACAGGTGGGTCATCGACCACTACCAAAAGGTGCCACCTGTCACAGACGTGGGGACCCAGACGAACCTGTGTCAGCAGCACACCCTGAGGATCTGGGGACGGTGGGGACAGGGTGCGGGAGCAGGGTGACGGTGCCCACTGTCCGCCTGCCTGCCTGACATGAGCCCCGACAGAGGCGGGTCCTTATGGGACACCCGAGACCGACCCCACCCCTGGTGGGCGCCATGACTTGGGCCTGGAGCGGGGGTCCTGGCACGAGTCCGTGCTCACCTGCGGTGGTATTTGAGCAGCACAAGGGCCGAGAGGAAGGCCGTCAGCAGCAGGGCCCGCCGCCGCCTCCAGCGCACCATGGCTCCTACGGGAGGCACTCTCGATGCTTGGCCGTCTCGGCGAGGGCCACACCCGGGGGCTCCAGGACCCTGTGCTGGGCTGCCTGTGGGGCCTCTGGCCTGAGAAGCGCATCTGAGCTCTGTCCCAGGGCTGGGGGTGCTCCCAGGGGCAAGCACTGTCCCTGATTCTCCCTGTGTCTGCCCCCCTGGGGGCCAGGGCCCCGCTACAGATGGGGCGCGGGGACCTCCACAGCCCACAGTCGCGGTGCCCAACTGGTGGCAAACAGGCACCGGGATGGAGGCCCCAACCAAGGAGCTTGAAGGAAACATCTGCTGACCATTCCACAGTCACCAGCCAGTGGCTATGGGTGGACACTACGGCCATGGAGTTACTGCAGAAGCCCCTGCTGGGTCTGGGGAGAGGCGCCCTGGAGCATGGGGACACCTGGACCTGGGGGGGATGGCGGGATGGACAAGAGGACGCTGGCCAACGACTGAGATGCTGCCGAGGAAGCCGGTCGGCAGGGGCCTGCGGGAAGAGCTCTGCCCCTGGCCTGCGCGGGCTGCTGAGCGTGGGCCGGGGGGCTGACTCAGGGCTGCAGCCAAACTCACTGGGACCAGCTCACAGCAGCCCAGAGCAGAAGCAGGGCCCAGGCGCCTTCCAGACCCAGTTGCTCAGTCAGCGTGCCTGGCTAGCACTTTGAGCCAGCGCAAGCACTCGGGACGGGCACAGCCAGCCTGCTCCCGCCAACTCCACCGCCCCTGACTCGGACCCGACCCTCACGGGGAGTCCCAAGGCCCAGGCTGGCTTGCAGACCAAAACGGGACACGTGCGGTTCTGCAGCTAGATGGACCCTCCCGGGTCACGGCGTGCCTCGGGGTTCCAACAGGACAACGCCCCTGGGAAGATGGGGTGCTCGGATGTGTTTCACCAGGACGCCCTGGGGGACCCTCGGGGCTCTGTGCAGAGCACAGCTGGGCATGCAGCTCCAGTAGGTCAGGGGCCCGCAGTGCCCGCACTCAGCTGTCCCCAGCCCCGCTCCAGGACATACTTTGGGTGGGTGCCGCCAGGGCCGCGCACAGGGACCCTGGAGCCGGTCTCTGCCTGTGGTGCACAGCCAGGGTGCTGCAATCATGGTCCTCAGTGATGTCACAGCTGAGGTCACAGTCATGACCGGACAGCATGTCCCCATCTGTCTGGCAGTTCAGGCTGCCAGTGTGCACCAGTCACAGGCCCTGAGAGTCTGGAGACCCAAGTCAGCCGGGAGTGCTGGGTGCGACAGAACAGTGTGGGGCGCTGGGCCCCAGCCCCCTGCCCACTGCTCACAGAGGGGCCTCTGCAGGGAGAGTCCCCTGCACCTCAGGGTTCTGCCTTGGCCCTAGGAGGCCCCACACACCAGATCTCACCCTCTGGTCCCTCGACCTAGGCCCAGCACTGTGTGGCCACGCTCCGGGGACCACTTGGCCCATCCCTCACCCAGGGGACTTGATCTCAGTCACAGGGCCGCAACCCCCAAACCTCGGGGTCTGCACTTCTTGCTGCTGCCCACCACCTCGTCCAGTCCCCTGCTGACCCCCCCCACCTCTCCACAATCACAGGCCGGGCCCACCAGGGCTGAACCCCAAGGTCCAAGCACAGCCTTTGTACAGTTGCCGTCCACGGCCCCAACACCACATGAGACTCCCTGGGTCCTGAAAGACTCGTGCCTGGGGGTCCCCGAGGGCAGGTGACGGGGGCCCAAGGGGGGCCCCGAGGGTAGGAGACCCCCCTGGATTCCTGGGTCAGGTGTGGCCCCAGGTGACAACATGAAGCCCAGCTGAAGGACCGAGAGACTGGGAGTCACAGGGATGCCAATAGGCCAGTGAAGCAAGGGAGCTTTGTGACTGGCAGAAAGGGGGTTCTCTCTCCCTTGGGCAAGCCCCGTGCCCAGTGTCCTGAGGCTGGAGGCCCACGGTAGAGGCTAGAGGGCCCCAGAGTCAGGTCTGGGGCGTGTGCTCATTCTCCGCCCTCTTCTCTAGGATCTCATTCCCTTCATGGCCCCTGGACAGGGAACCCCACAGAGGCTGGCCCAGACCTGGCCTCCAAACTGCAGGGCAGCCACAGAGCAGAGGCCAGGGAGGGACGAGGAGGGGCAGGACAGAGGGGTGGAGGGATGGGCAGGGACATAAGGGATGGGTCCCGCGCAGGGAAGCGCAGTCTTGCCCTCATCCTGGGCGCAGCGCTGCAGGCTGGAGGCTGCTTCCCTGCCACACAGCTCCCCGCTGGGGGAGACCAACATCAGGGAAAGCAGAGAGGCACACAGGGGGCACTGCTCCCACTCCTGTGGCTGCAGTGGGGACACACACACGCTGGGCCAGGTCCAGATGGTCACTCTGGGGGGCATCAGAACCCCAGAAGGGGCAGTGGAGACTGGCAGCACAGCATGTGGTCTGGGGGCAAGACTCAGGGGTATCTGCGCCACAGGCCGGGGCACCAACTCAGATCCCCCCTGAAGTCCTCAGCCAGGAGGCTCTGAGCTGCCACCGGCTCCCCAGCCGCTGCACGGGCCTGGCCATGCGGGTGAGAGGCTACGTCCAGGTCATCCACTGGAGCTGACCCACGCAGTGCGGCCCCTGCTGTCCAATCTCTCCCGTTGCCTCCTGCAGGGTCATCGCAGCTGCCCAAACTGACAGGCCTGTGCAGAAAAGAGAGAGCTCCCTTCACACAGCGGCTCGGGGGACACCGGCCTCGTCACCACCACAGCCACGCGCCTCACAGCCCCGGAACAGCTAAAAATACGACTGACTCACCACAGGCTGACACCAGGGAAACGCGCTCCTCAGGGCTGTCACGCGTCCAGCAGGTCTGGAAAACGTGAGGTCGTCTGTAAAGGTGCTTCTGGGGTGTCAGTGCTCAGCACACACGTCCAGGCAGTGAAGGAAACTCAGTAGCCAGACGTGCAGAGTAGCTGCCGGAGGTGAGGGCCACAGGGTCACACACACACACAGAGCCTCAGGAGGGGCGCGCTCAGGGTTGAGAGGGGCTTGAGGGAGTGTCTGGCCATCCAGGCTGGGGGGACTGAGCATTCGAGAGCAAGCTGGGTCCCACCTTCCCCTGGTCCTGTGATGTGTCTTACCCACCAGACACCCATGAACAGGAAGTAGGGACGGGGCGGGCAGCTAGTCAGGGCATGTGCAAGGACCGGGACCGAGTACACTCCAGGGCACTGCATGGGCGTCAAGCACTACTGGGGGGGACCTGGAAGCACGTTATGTCCTGTGTGGGTGGGCACTGGCCTCATGCCCTCCCTGTCGGCGACCCCAGGCACCTCTAGCTCGGAAGTGGGCGCCCGTCACCATCCCCACAGGCTGCCGCACTGTGCTCTCTGCAGATCCCTGTTGAGGGCAGGGCCTGTGAGGTGGGCCAGCCTGACGGGGCTCTAGGGCTGGGTCGCTCTTCGAAGAGCCGTGACGAGAGTGTGAGGGAGCAGCACTTGGGGGTGCAGGGAGCTGGGGCCCCCGCATGACCTGCAGAGACTTGTAGCAAAGACTGGGGTTGGTATAAGCATGGCTATGGGGCACTCTGGGCTCTACCCACCCCCAGAACCTGCCCACGTGAGTGGCTCCTGGACACCACAAAATAGGGGATCCCTCAGCCATCCCCTCTTATGTTACTGTGGGCCCAGGTGCCAATACCAGGTTCCAGATTCTGGGAGGCTACGGGTGGCCACTTGCCCAGAACACTGGGTGGCTGTGGGCATCACTGCCTGAGATTGAAGGTGGTCACGGGTGTCATGTGCCTGAGACTCTGGGTAGCCTGAACAGTCTCTGAGGAGCTACACGCGGGCATGTCGACAGGTTTGGTGTCTTTGGAAAAAGATGGGCCCTGCTTAATGGGGCCTGCTGTGGGGGCGCAAGAAACATGAAGAGGAGCCACTGCCAGCAAGGGGGAGAGGCAGTCGGGGGTAGGGGTGGTAACAGGGCCACTCTTGGGGGTTTGCTGCTGCTGCACCAGGGTCCAATTCCAGAGGTGGCAGTGGGCAGCCTTGGATGGGCAGAGGGCACAGGTTGGGTGCATACACCCACTTTTGTCAAGTGTAGAGGCAGCACTGTTGGCAGCACCAGCCCCCACAGAGGCCATGAAGAGATGGAGTGTCTACCCAGTCCACAGAGTCTGTGAGGATATGGAAGTTCCCCACACTGCAGGGTCTGTGAGGAGATAGGGTTGTCTACCCATCCCACAGAATCTATGAGGAGATGGAAATCCACACAATGCAGAGTTGTGAGAAGGGGTGTGAAGAATGCAATCTGTGAAGAGAGGAGATGCTGGTCTGGAAAGAGGAATATGAGAGAGAGAGAGAGAGAGAGAGAGAGAGAGAGAGAGAGAGAGAGAGAGAGAGAGAGATGCCAGAGAGAGCGCCAAGATAGAAATAGGGCTGGGGCTTCCTTTATCTGCTGCCATACCCCATCGCTCAGTCATTCCATATTCTTTTCTATTGACTACAGTCTGTTCCAGGGGAGAGATTTAAAGTGATGACTGAATTAAATTGTCACTCCACCACTCCAGTCCTGCTTTACACAGAGTGTGAAGAGATGAGGATGTCAACTCATAGGGTTATGAGGGAAGTGTCCACAGAGTTCGTGAAGAGAGAAAGGGTCCATGGGAGACTAGAGTTCCTCACAGTAGAGTCTGTGAAGGGGAAAGGGGTCTTCCCCCAGTCCACAGAATCTGTGAGGAAATCTGGGTGCCCCCAAAGTCCACAGAGTCTGTGAGGAAATGGGGATGTCCACCCAGTCCGAGTCTTTGAGAAGACAAGGGTTTTTCCCATAATCCAGAGTGTGTAAGGAAATGCAGACGTCCACACATCCCACGGAGTCTGTGAGGAGAAGGCATTATTTCAGACTCCAAAAAGCATGTGAGTAAAGAGGATTCCCCCAAGTTCGCAGAGTCTGTATGGAGATAGGGGTGATCCCACAATCCACAGAGTTTTGAAAAAAATGAGGAATATCCCCACTCCAGAGTCTATGAGGACACAAGGGTGTCCCTACAATCCAGAGTCTGTGAAGAAATGGGGATGTCCACCCAGTCAACAAAGTCTATAAGGAGAAGAGGGGGTTCACAAAGTCACCAGAGTCTAAGAGGAAATGGGGATGCCCCCAGTCTACAAAGACTGTGAAGAGATGGGGATAATCTCCACAGTACAGTCTGTGAGAATATGGAAATATCCATAGAATTGAAGAGTAAAAGGAGTGCCCATTCAGTCCACAGTTTCTGTGAGGAGATGGGGTGTCCCTTACAGAGTTTGTGAGGAAATGGATATGTTCTCCCATTATACAGTCTGTGAGGAAATGGGAATGTCCCTCTAGTACAAAGAGCCTGTGAAGGGATGCAGGTGTTTCCAAGGTCCACAGAAAAGGAATGAAGGAGTGTCCACCCATTCCAGAGAGTTTGTAAGGACACAGGTATGTCCCCAGAGTTTCTGTGAAAATGGGGATACCCCCAAGTACATGAAGTCTGTGAGGACAAAGGGGTGTCTCCACACTTGAATCTGTGAGAAAACAGGGATGTCCCCACAGACCACAGACTGTAAGGAGACGGGGGTGTACCTATAGTCACTAAAGTCTGTGAGGAAATAGGGATGTCTACACAGGTCATAGAGTTTGTGAGGAAACTGGTGCCCCCACAGACCATAGATTCTGTGAGGAAATGGAGATTTCCCCACAATCCAGAGAGTCTGTGAGGAGACAGGAGTGTCCCCACACTACACAGAGTCTGTGAGAATATGATGATGTCCTCCCAGTCCAGAATCTGTGAGGAGATATGAACGTCCCCACAGTCCAGAGGGCCTGTGAGGGAATGGGATTTCCTCCCAGTACAGAGTCTTTGATGAGACAGGGTTGTCTGAAACCCCCCAGAGTCTTTGAGAATATGTGTATGACCCCAATTCCAGGGTCTGGGGGTGACAGAGATGACTCCACTGTAGAAATTCTATGAGGATATGGGAATAAGCATCCAGTCCACAGTCTGTGAGGAGACGGCAGTGTCCTCAGAAGAAACAGAAGTAACCTCAAGTTCAGAGAGTACATGAAAATATGGGTCTTTCAGGTCCACATCTGTGAGGAGTTTTGGGTGTTCCCAGAGTCTGTTAGAAAATGGGGATGTCCACCCAATTTAATTTACAGAGTCTGAGGAAAAAGAGTACCCATCCAGTCCACAGTGTCTGTTAGGAGTGGGATGTTCCCTCAGTTCACAGAGTCTGTGAGGAAACAGGTTGTCTTGCCAGTCCAGAGTCAGTAAAGAGACGGAGGCGACTCTACTGTCCACAGAGTATGTGAGGCAATGGAATGACCACCAGTCCAGAGAGTATGAGGAAAAAAGTGTCCACTGAATCCACAGAGTCTGTGAGGAAAAAGGGATGTCTTCCCAGTGCAGAGTCTGTGAGGAGACACTGTTGTCCCCACAGTTCGGAGTCTATGGAGAAATGGGAATCTCCCCAGGTCCAGAATTTCAGTGAGACAGGGGTGTCTCCACACTCCACGGTGAGGAAATGGGTACTCCCCCCAGCATAATCTGTGAGAAAATTCCCCTCTTAGACTCTGTGGAGACTCTGAGGAGAGAGGGGTATCCCCACAGTCCAAAGAGCCTATGAAGAAACGGGGATATCCAGCCAGTCCAGAGGGTCTCAGAGGAAAATGAGGGTCCACCCAGTACACAAAGTCTGTGAGGAGATGGGGTGTCCCCACAGTCCACAGAATGTGAAGAAATGGGGATGTCTCCTCAGTCCATAGAATTGCAGAGTAAAAAAGTTTGTTCACTTTGAGGAAAGAGAGTGTCCCCACAGTCCAGGATTGGTCAGGAAATGGGAATGTCCCTCCAATTCAAAGAACATGTGAAGGGACATGAATGTTCCCAAGGTCCATAGAGTATTTGAAGAAAAGAAATGTCCACCATTCCAGAGAGTCTGAGGAGACAAGGGTCTCCCCACATCCACAGAATCCATGTGATAAAATGGGAATATCCCCTTAGTCCACAGAGTCTGTGAAGAGACATGGGTGTCCCCAACGTCAACAGAGTATATGAGGAAATGGGATTACTTCAAATCAAGAAAATCTTTCAGAAAAAGGAGTGTCTATCCAGTTCACAGAGTATGCGAGGAGACGGGTGTCACCCAAGCCAGAATCTGTGAAGAGACGGGTGTCTCCACAATCCAGAGTCTGTGAGGAAATGGGGATGCCCCCACAGTTCACAGACTGTGAGGAAATGGGTGTATCCACAGTCATAAGGTCTGTGAGGAAATAAGGATGTCTACCCAGGCCACAGAGTCTGTGAGGAAACAGAGGTGTCCCCACAATACACAGATCTTTGAGAAAATGGGGATTCTCCCTCAGTCCACAGTGTCTGTGACGAGACAGTGCTATCTTACTCTATAGAATCTATGAGGATGTGCAACGTGCCCCCATTCTAGAGTCTTTGAGGAGACATGGGTGGCTCCACAGTCCACAGAATCTATGAGGAAATAGAAATGTCCACCAAGACAGTCTGTCAGGAGATAGGGTGTCCCCACACTTCACAGAGTCTGTGAGGAAAATAGGGATGTCCATCCAATTCACAGAGTCTGTGAGGAAAATGAATGTTTGTCCCAGTCCAGAGAGTCTGTGCAGGAATAGGGATATACACACAGGACACCCCTGTGAGGAGACAGGGGTGTCCCTACACTCTACAGAGTCTGTAAGGACATGCATATGTCCCCCCGTCCAGAGTCTGTGAGGAGACAAAGGTAATTCCATAGTCCACAGTGTGAGGAAATGCGAATTTCCACCAAGTCCAGAATCTCAGAAAACAAGTGTCTACCCAGTGCACCCAGTGTTAGGAATGAGGTGTTCCAGGAGTCCACAGAGTCTATGAGGAAACAGGAATGTCCTCCAGGTATAGAGTCTGTGAAGAGACAGGAATGTCCCCAAAGTCTGTGAAGAAATGGGAATGTTCCACCAGTCCACAGAGTCTATGAGGTAAATGAGTGTCAGCCCAGTCCAGAGAGTCTGTGAGGAGACAGGGCTCACCCCACAAGTTCACAAAGTCTGCAAGAAAATGAGGATATTCATAGTCCAGAGTCTTTGAGGAGACAGTGCCATCCCCACAATATACAGAATGAGGAAATGGGGATGTCCACCAGTCCACAAAGTCTTGAGAAGAAGTGGTGTCCCCACAGTCCACTGAGTTTGTAAGAAAATGGAAATGTTTCTACCCAGTCCACAGAATCTCTGAGGAAAAGGAGTGCCCACCCAGACCAGAGTCTGTGAGGAGACCAGGTGTCCCCCCCATTCAACAGTCTGTGAGAAAATGGGAAAATCCCCCAGTCCCCAGACTCTGTGAAGAGATGTGGTTGTCCCCAAAGTCCACAGAGTATATTAGGAAATAAGATGATCCCCAGTCCAGAAAGTCTTTGAGGAAAAGGAGTGTCCACCGGTCCTCAGAGTCTGTGAGGAGAAAGGGATGCCCCCCACAGTCCACAGAGTCTGTGAGGAAAATAGGATGTCCCCCAATCAAGATTCTGTGAGGACACAGGGGTGACACCAGACTCCACAGAGTCTACAAGGAAATGGGCATGTCATATCCATTTGTCAACACAGTTCTGAGTCTGTGAGGAGACGGGGGTATCCCCGCAGTACACAAGTCTGTGAAGAAATGGGGGTGTCCACCCAGTCCACGAAGACTGTGAGGTGATGGGTGTGTGCCCACAGTCTGTGAGGAAATGGGGATGCCCACCAAGTTGACAGTCTTGAGGAGATAGGGTGTCCTCACAGCCCACAGAATCTGTGAGAAGATGGGGATGTTCACCCAGTCCAGAGTCTGTGATAGACTTGGGCATCCACACAGTCCACAGAGTATATGACAAAATGGGGATGTCTACCAACTCCAGAGAGTCTAAGAGGAAAATAAGTGTCGACCCAATCCAGAGTCTGTTAGGAGATGGGGTGTCCCAACATTCCATAGGGTATGTGATACAATGGTGAAGTCCCTCCAGTCTACAGAGTTGTGAGGGGACAGAAGTGTCCTCATAGTCCACAAATCTGTAAGGAAATGGGGATGTCCACTCATTTCATAAAGACTGTGATGAGATGGCTGTGTCCCATAGCCACATAGTTTGTGAGGAAATGGAGATGGCCCCTTAGTCCCCAGTCTGTAAAGAGACAGGGTTTTCCCCACAGTCCAGAGAGTCTGTGTGGAAGTGGTGATTTCTCACCAGTCATAGTTTGTGAGGACACAGGGGTATCCCAACACTTTATGGTGTCTCTGAGGAATGTGGATCCCCAGTCCACAGAGTGTGAGGAAAAGGAGTGTCCACCCAGTCCACAGAGTCTGTGAGGATAGAGTGATGTCCCCACAGTCCAGAGTCTGTGAGAAAATGAGGATTTTCCCCAAGTCCATAGAGGAGACAGAGATGCCCAACACTCCACAGAGCCTGTGAGGAACTGTGGATATCCATACAATTCAAAGTCTTTGAGGAGATAGGGGTGACCCCACAGTCTGTGAGGAAATGGAGATGTGCCCCCAGTCCAGAGTCTGTGAGGAGATTAGTGTCCCCACAGTCCACATAGTCTGTGAGGAAATTGGGATGCCCATACAGTCCACAGATTTTGTGAGTAAAAGGAGTGTCCACCTAATCCAAAGAGTGTGAGGAAATAGGGATCTCTATCCAGTCCACAGAGACTGTGAGAAAGTGTGAATGTCCGCCCATCCACAGACTCTGTGAGGCAGGGTGTCCATGCAGACCAGAGAGTCTGAGGTGATGGGGGTGTCCCTACAATCGAGTTGTTTGGGGATGGGGTGTCCACCTAGTACAGCAATACCCACCTACGTTTGCACAGCACCACTGCCACCTATGTCTGGAGCAGCTTAACTCAGAGTTGGCAATGCTGTGGCGCAGTCACCAGAACATCCAGAGTTGAGAAGAATGAAGTGTACAAGAGTGGCTGAGTGATCTTCCTTCCAGAGAAGGTGGAGTAGCAGAAAACTTGGGTCCCTCTCATTCAGTGCAGAATCCAGGAGGGCCAGATACCACAGGCCTCCCAACAATAGGATCAGGCATGAGGACGGACCCTACTTTTGGAGTAACTTGCACACAGGACCCTCTAGCGGAGTGGTGCCACTCCAGCCAGTGGGGGAATGTGAGGGGCCATGGAAGTGCTCTGACCCAGAGTGGTCCCACTGGCAGGCCATCGGCTCCAAACCCCAGAGCATCTCCAGGTGCTCCTGGGTCACATGGAATGTTCTGTGGGGCCCTTCTCCCCATGTGAGGTGAAGAGGAACCTCAGAGCTGACCTTGTCTCACATAGGGCAGCTCCCACCACCTCAGACAGCTCCCCTGAGCCACATACCAAACCACGGACCCAGGGCTGTGACAAGGCTCGAGGGATGCAGAAACTCTTGAAGGAACAAGACAGTGGCTCCCTCACCAGCCTGCGCCCAGCCTCAGCCTCAGAATCTAGGGCAAAAGACAGGACCCCAGGACAACAGGGGTCCCAGCCGGCAAAGCTGCATTCTGTCCAGGTCCGACCCCTAGGCCAAGGAAAGCAGGCATCTGTCTCTGCCCAGCGGCCTGAGGGTCAGCTCTCGGCCTGGCCTGGCACCGGGTACCACTGCAGGTCCTGCAACATCGAGTCAGACTGCCCCAGGGCCACAGGGCCGCACCGTGTGGTCCCCAGAAAGTCCCTTCCTGGGGCCCCTCTGACACGGAGGCTCCGCGGCTAGGGCACCCTTGAGGCAGAGAAGGGCCGCTGGGGCCCCCCCAGGCATCGCCTCTTCCCGGGGGCAGCAGGAAGCAGAACCCTAAAGATGGATCCGCGGCCCAATGAGACACACAAGTCAGCGGGGTCGGCCCTGCCACCATGGGCTCCTTCTCTTTAATGTTAGCCTCTCCCAATCAGACGTGGCCACAGCCTCACAGACAGGCCCCACGGGCCTAGTACGCCAAAAAGTCAGCGAAGATGCTGTCAGCCTCCTCTCTCACAGCCACGCCTGCAACCCCCACGTCCAAGCCCCAGGGCTCAAGGGGACCATCCTGAAGCTCCTGGGCGCTGTGCTCAGGGCCTAGCAGGAAGCCCGGCTCCGCGCCTTCCAAGGGGCTGCTCCTGGGCAGGGCCCGAGAAGGGACACAGCTGGCCTCCAGGGGTCCTGGAAGAGAGGCCACACTGACGGGGCAGTGAGCAGTCACACGTCCCCGGTGCCTTCAGCCCCACCTGCCTGGTAGGAGTCTCCCCTCCCCCTCCCCTGGGAGGTGGCCACCAAGCCCCACACTCACCCAGCCACCAATCAGGACTGGTCATGAGGAGAAAGGGGGTCCCATCTTCCAGATCACCTTCTGACATGGACCTAGACGAGGCAGGGGGGCCCGGGGCAAGATGATGCCCCAGCCTGAGCCCCAACTCCTGTGGGTTCTGAGCAAGGGCTAGTGCCCGCCACGGGCCCAGCTCCACAGCAGCCACACATGGGATCTAGCAAGACAGGTGATTCCAAAGAACAGCCACATGGGCACACAGCCGCTTTGGGCCTGCATGGGGCACAGGCATGACCAGGGAAGGGTACAAGGCATGTGCAGGGCATTCGCGGGTACCCACCTGACATCCAGCAGCGGCCCGGTTCCCTCGGCCCCCCACCCAGGTGGGCCCATGCACCTTAGCAACTCTTCGCTCTCCAAAGGGGACCACGTTGGGGGCAGCCTCAGGTCTCTGGGCGAATGTGGGCTGAGGGCCCGGGGCGCCCCATAGGGAGGCTCTGCGGGAGAAAACACCAGGGTCTGGCTAGAGGGGGACATTCGGTGGGGAAGGTGGACTCCAGGACAGGACCCCGCCCACTCTCCACCATGGGCCACGCCCCCTAGCAAGCAGTCTTGGAGCTGAGGGCACATGGCTGACACACAGGTGCTGACATGCGGTTGGTTACCACAGCCAAGTCCAGGGAGTGACAGTACCAGTGAGGACATGCTAGGCATAGTCACCAAGAATGACAGCATGTCACACACAAGGGTAGTTACACATACACACGTGTAGCAGCATGCATGAGACACATGCAGACATATGCACATGTGCACAGACGCAGGCACACACATACATGTGCAGAAGACACGTGTGCACAGATGTTATGTGCACAGGTACAAGAATACCTACACAGGCACGTGTACATTTGCAGACATGCATGCACAGATGTACATGAGCCCACAGACACAGGAACACCATTATGTGCACATGCACACACAGAGGTATATGAACACATATATGTGCAAATATGCATACACACATGTACATGAGCACACAAATACACAAGGGTACATGTCTCCATGCGTGACAGACGTGAGCACACAGGCATACACGTGCAGACATAGTGTGCAAATGTGTACATGCACAAACACAGCACACATACACATGCAGACAGGTATGGCATGTCAGGCACCACAGCCTGGCAAGGAGGGCAGGACTCTGCAGGGACACTGCCCTGAGCCTGCCCAGGACAGGATGGACAGACCAGCCAGTGCCAGCGGTGATGGTCCCCATCCTGCTGACCTGCCTGAGGTCGGTGAGCTGAAGGGCACAGAAGGTCAACAGAGAGTCAGTGCCGTCCCTGCCACCTCAGACGGACCCTCCTCAGGACTGCAGACCCCACTTACCAGACATAGGGGGTGGCCCACCGCGGGCCTCAGCCACACCCACTCGGCTGGGGGGGCTGATCAGCCTGAAGGGCAGAGGCGCAGAGTTAGAGCCCAGTCCCTGTAGTTTCCAGAAGCAACCCCCGACCCCCAACCGCGCTGGTTCCCGCACCATCCCACCGATGTCCAGCGGAATTCCCTTCCAGCCCTCCCGGAGGAAGGGGGTGTCCCCGCAGTCCCTCCCCGCCCCCGAGAAGAGAATGGCCAGAAACCGGGCATGCGGCGGGCTCTGCTCCCCGAGACACGCTGCGGGGCCGTCCAGGCCGAGGCCCCCGTCCTGCTGCCCAGACAACGCGAACGCTGGCGCGGCGCTGCTGGGCGCGTCCACGCCGAGCTCGGCCGCGGCCGCCTGGGTCCGTGGGGTCAGGGCCACCTGCACCGAGTCCTGCGGCGCGGGCCACGCGTCGCCGCTGCCCTGCAAGAGACGGGCTCAGCGGGGGCGCGCGACGACACCCGGGCCCCGCGCGCGGCCACTCACCGCGGGCCCCGCCAGGCGCAGGAACTGCACGGCCATCTCCAGCACCGAGGCCATGTCCTCGCGTCGGCCCTCGAAGTGCGGCAGCAGGGCCCGCAGGTGCGCGCAGCTCGCTGAGATCCGCTTCCTGCGGGCACAGCGAGCATGACCCCGGGGGCCGTCGGAGGCGGCGCCAGCCCGGCCGCCCGGCCGGCCCACTCACCTGCGCTCCCGCTCGTTGAGCACGTTCCGGGGCAGCCGGCGGGATGGGGAGCCGGGCCTGGGGGCGCGGCTGCGGACAAGAAGCCAGAGCTCGGCACGCGGTCCGGCCCCGGGGCCCCCCAGCACCCCGGACGCTCTCGCCGGGTCCTCACCCTTGGGCCCCGGGAGCCGAGGCCTGGGAAGCCTCCGAGGACGCCATGAGCCAGCACCTGACGCAGACCGGGGACTGGGCGCACGCCCCCACGTGCTCGGACACGCCCTTTGTGCACCGGCCACGCCCCACGTGCACGGCCACGCCCCCCACGTGCAGGCCATGCCCCCCACGTGCTCGGACATGCCCCACGTGCACGGACACGCCCATGTGCACAGTCCCCAGTCCCACGTGCAGGCCACGCCCCCGCGCAAGCCCCGCCCTGCGCACAGCCACGCCCCATGAGTACGAGCCCCGCCTCCAGGCACAGCCGGCGCGCTGCCCCCACTCTGCACAGCCACGCCTCATAAGCACAAGCTCCGGACCGGACCCATATACAGCCACACCCGATGGGCACAGCACGCCCTAGGAACGCAAGCCCCGCCCCAGCCCAAGCACCCGTCCCCTGCGCACAGCCACGCCCACTGAGTACCAGCCCCGCCACCACGCGCACAGGGCGCCCCACATAATTCCCAGCCAAACTTAATAGGCCGGCTACCCATCCCTCTCGTGTTCACTGCCCTCACCTACACGTGACCTGCGCACCTGCGCCACATGGGCCGCTCCCACGTTCTTCCGGCCTCGGCCCTCCGGACCGCTGCTCGATCCCGCGTGTCCTAGGCCAGCGTCCTGCCTTGGAACGCCTCTGCGCCTGCCCTGCCACTGGCTCTTGCCTGCTGGGCCGGGCGCCGCCAAGTTCTTCCCAGGAAAGTGCCGGAAGTGGCACTGGACCCTCCCTCTCCGAGGCCGGCTGGTCCTGTCGCAGGAGTGGTTCCGCGACGTTAGACACTTGGGGATGAGTGTGGGCAACCGCGGGTCAGCGGCCTAAACCCCCTTGGTAACTGAGTGGGCGGCGGGGTGGACTGGATCCCAGTCCTGCTTGACCCTTGGCCCGGGAAGCCTCGGAGCTCGGCCCTGCAGCACGCAGCCTGGGGCGGGCGCTTCTCAGGCTCCGGAGGTCTCGCAGAGGAGGTCTCCGCGCTCTGCCGCGCTAGAGGAAACAAAGGGTGAGAGTCCAGAGCACTGCCCCAGGAGGGAGCCCGCCAGGAGTGACCCCCAGCACCACCCCACAAAGCAAACAGCACAGCGCTGGGCAGACCCGTCCAGCGCAGAGCGGTCCCAGGGTTCCCGCGCTGCAGGGTGCGGGAGGCGGGCCGGAGGGGCCGGCCCGAAGGCCAAGGGTGGCTGGACTCCGGCTCTGCTCGGACACGGGCGCCTGGAGGTGGGCTTCCAGAGAGCCGGAAGCGAGGGGCCGCTCAGGGGCGGGGCGGGGCGCGCTTCCCGGCTCTGTAGACTCAACTGCCTGGGGGCTGCACGGGGGTGCCCGCTGGCCCGGCCCCCAGCACGTCCAGGGTCCTGAGGCCCCTCGCCCAGGGTGCTCGACCCCCGGGGCCACCACGCCTGCCCTCTCCTGTCCCCCCCACTCTGCTTCCCTGAGGGTTCCCGGTCTGGCCCCTGCGGGCCCCACTGGCCGTGGACCCTCCTCGTTCGGGATGGTGGGGGAACCCGGGAGGAGAGCAGGTGCTGCGGCTGCCCCAAAATCTGGCCAGCGCCCTGGGGACCGGGCCAAAGACCCCCCCAGGCCCGGCGGGGTTGCGGTGTGGGGGCGAAGGGCGACTCCGGAGGACCCGGATCAGGAAGGGGCCTGGGGGAGGGGTGGGCAGGGGCGCTCAGGGCGGTCACGGGGAACCTTGGACTCTCGGGACGCTGCCCGCGCCGTCGTGGCGCTTGGGTGCAGACCCCATGGAGGCGCTGGGTGAGGGTCAGGCCCCTCCGTGCTGGCCGCGCAGCGGGGACCGCGATGACACGGGACCCCCGCCCGCTCCTGCCCCGCCCCCTCCGCAGTTCCCGGCGCGCGCGGCAGGGGGCGCGCCCCTCCCTCGCCGGGGGCCGAGTGTCGCCGGGGCAGAGTCTGGGGAGCAGCCACGTCTCCCCGTCCTCCTCGCCGCCCCCCAGGAGCGCATGGCGCTCCCCAACGGGGCGCGCGGTCCCAGGGGCGGCCGCGGAGGCCACACCAACCGGACCTTCGAGTTCGACGACAGCTGCGTGTCCAGGTACGCGCGCACGCCCTCCCCGCCCAGGGAGTGGGCGCCCGCAGGGCGAGGGGCGCCCACGGGAGCAACCGGTGCGTGCGTCCGTCCGCCGTCCGTCCTTCCGTGGCCCTGCGGGTGCAGCTGGAGTTGGGACGCTGGGGGCGGGGTCGGCAGCACGGCCGCTCGTCCCCCCTAGTGGCCTTTGTGCCCGTGCCCGGTGCGGTCAGCGCTGGCCAGGCACTCACACAGCTCCCTGTCCGCAGCATGGTTTCCTGGCAAACTATGGAAAGCACTCCTGGCACCTCAGTGTCACCTGCCCAGAACAGGCCGGGAGGGACCAGACCTGCAGCACAGAGCCGGTGCAGGGGGAGGTCTCCCCATGGGTGTGCAGGGTCCCTCTCTGTAAGGCCAAGGGCAGAGGGGACACGAACATCACCCATGACCTTGTCATCTGTACTTACCACCTCCCAGTGGGCCACTCTGTCCATCTCCAGGATGTGGCTGGAATCAGCCCAGCAGAGAGGGGCTTGGGGCTGTAACTGGCCTCTGTGTTTAGGACTTGAAGTGGACCCTGCTTAATGGTGACAGATCAGCAGTCGTGCTGGGGACGTGAGATCACTGCAGAAAGGTGTGGAGAGGGGGTTAGGCGGGGTACCCTGGAGGACAGGCTGGGGTACCCACCGTAGCCCCATCGCTGGGGCCATCCTCCCCATGTGCTGCATAAGCTCTGGACGCGGCTCACAGGCTGCCCAGAGGACCAGACCACCGCTGTGACAGCTCCTGGGGACAGTATAGGGGGCCTGCAGAGGGACATGAGGGTGGGGAGGACTGGCCCAGCAGGAACACGCAGGGTTGAGCCCTGGCCTTGTGGTCTATCCGGGGCCTCGCCACCTGCTCAAGGAGTGGGCACTACACAGCCCAGGTAGGTCCCAGCCCACAGCTGCCGCCTCCTCTGCCTGCTGGGTACTAACCCTAGGTCCTTTAGGCTTCAGCCATGAATTGCCCCTTTTCCTTCTCCCAGAGAAGCTTACCATGCTCTTGCTAGCATCCCTAATTAAGTTAAAGTTTATCTTTAACCTTTCCTTTGTATTTTACTTCTCATTGTCACAGTTCCCCAAGTCAGTCTTAATTACTTATAAGCTAAAACTTTCTGGTAATTCTGGATTTTATATTTGTGCGACTTTGTATTTGAAGTGCTGTGTAATTGTACCTGCTTTTCTATTTCCCCAATAGTCTTTTTATATAGAGTACTGTTCTTTGGTTGGGCTGGAGCGATAGCACAGTGGTAGGGCATTTGTCTTACAAGCAGCCAACATGGCCGACCCGAGTTCGATTCCTCTGCCCCTCTCGGAGAGCCCGGCAAGCTACCGAGAGT
>JAOXYA010160725.1:0-21141 GCA_028565675.1 Sorex palustris | reverse complement strand
GCAGCGGGGTCCCCGCGGCGAGGGTGGCGGCCCCGCGCGCCGCGCCGGGCGCTCCCGACTGCCGCGCGTGCCGGGCGGCGCCGGCAGGACCCCCGGCAGGACCCCCGGACTCGAGCCAGCGGCTCCCAGCTGCGGTCCCCGCGCGGCGCGCAGGAGGCACGGAGCGGCGGGACGTCGGCGAACATGATTCTCCACTGACCTCCAAACTTTTGCCTTTTTTTTCTGAAACCCAAAGAATATCGGTGATTCTTAGCCACTGCGAGCGGCAGCAGAGAACGGCCCGCCGGGGCTCCTGAAATGCAGCAAAATCCTTATTTCTAAGCAGGCCCGCTGCGCTCGGAGACGCCTCTGTCCCGCCCTCCCGACCGGAGCCGAGTCCCCGCCGCCGCGGCGCTGGGTCCCGCAGCCACCACCCTTTCAATGCCCAGTCTGCTCTGGGACTGGGGGCCGTCGCTGGAGATCAGAGCCGTGCTGTTGGCCATGGGCTGTATCCAGAGCATCGGGGACAAGGCCAGGGTCTTCCGGGAAGGCATCACCGTGACGGATGTGAAGGCGTCCATCGACCCGGTCCCCACCAGCATCGACGAATCCTCCAGCGTGGTGCTCCGCTACCGGACTCCCCACTTCCGGGCCTCGGCCCAGGTCATCATGCCACCGATCCCCAGGAAGGAGACGTGGGTCGTGGGCTGGATCCAGGCCTGCAGCCACATGGAGTTCTACAACCACTATGGGGACCAGGGCATGTGAGTACGGCTCAGGAGCCGCTGGGGGCCGGGGTGGGGGCTTCGGGGCAGGGGCTCACACCGGTAGACCCTCCTTCCCTCTCTGTCCCCGGGATTTGGCCTCTCAGATGCCAAGAAGGCAGCTGGGGGTGGGTGAGTGAATGGGCCTCGCTGTGTTCGGGGGCACCGCAGGCTGCAGAGACCCTAGGGGATACCCAGAATTGTTGGCGTCCTTCCTGTGTTGGGTCTGGACTGTCTCTGGTATTTGAGGTACACAGTGGAATTGGGGAGGGGGTGCGTGCAGGGTGCTTTGCTGTCCGGACGCTCTTGGTGGGCGAGTGTGCCTGCTTCTGGGTCCAGCTCCCTCTTCTGGGAGCCAGGGGCCACCGCTATGGCCGCCCCCACCAGCTCGGGTGGGCCTGGCCCGGGAGGCTCCCACAGGCCTCCAGAATGTTCCTGGATCACATAGAGATTCCCGTGATGGAGCCTGGAATTCTGGATCTTTCCTGCCAGGTCCCCTGGCCCTAGAGGTGGCCCCCGGAGGGGTGACGCGGCTGGGACAGACAGTTTGCTCGCTCCCTCTCAGCCCCAGCCAGGAGCGGCTGGAGGCCCCCAGGTCTTCCTGTGCCCCCCTGAGACTGGTGCAGGCAGTACCCCTGGAGTCCCCCTCACTTCCTGGTTCTAGTGGGGAGAACGGAGTCGAGAAAATAGCCCGGGGCTGCCTGGGATGCCCCCAGGACTGCAGAACAGGGTTGCCCCCAGGGTGCATGCCCACAAGGACACCCCCCCTCCTGCTCCCAGCCTGGCTGCTGCCCAGTCCTGGGCCGGCGGCTGTGAATCCAGCTGTGTGGGCACACATCCTTCCGCTCCGGCGAGAGCACCGGGACCCCTCCCGTTGGCGGGGGCAGCGGCTCCCCTGGGTTCCCGGAGCCCAGCACCCCCCCAAAGCAGGGCAGAGGAGACGGTTGGTGGACACTTGCATGGGTGCCGGGGGGCCGGAAGACGGGGGCACTGCGCTGGCTGAGGTGACAAGACCCATACGGATGGTGCAGGCCTGGCTGCAGCCTCCGCGTCCCCCCCCTCCAGACCCGGGGCTTGCAGAGGTGTTCGCGGCCCCCAGATGACCTTTGCTGTCGGTTCCTGGTGGGAGGAAGCTCCGTCCGTGCTCGCGGCACAGGCGAGTGGGACTGGGCGTGAGGCCAGGCGCTGCCACCGTCCCGGACGTCGCTGTGGCCACTTGACCCTCTGCCCCCTCGCTCGCACCCTGGGGCCAGAGCTCGGCCCTGGGGCTTCCTGGGAGGATCAGGATGGGCACAGGGCCAGACCCGCGGGGCTGCGGGCCACTGCCGAGGTGAGACTGGAGGTGGCCAACGTGTGGGTCGGGAGGAGAAGCTGCTGCTTCCTCCTCTGTTCTGGACCCACTTCCGGCGCGGCAGACGGGGCCTTCCCTCGTTCTGTCTCTCCGTCCCATCCCCTCCAGGAAGAGGCCCCTCTTCCTGCTCGGGCCCCCATGTCCCAGTGTGGGGACAGGACAGGGCCTGGGGGCAGTGGACCTGAAGGGTCCCGGGTATGGGATACAAACAGAAAGGGAGCGGGTCAGAGGTCAGAGATGGGGGGAGCGTTCAAGGCCTAAGAGAGGGTCAGAGGTGTGAGAGGGTCAGGCTGCAGGGGTGAGTCACTGACCCCCGAAGGCCATGGGCGGTGCTGGCCTCCAGCGCCCCAGGAGTGGGTGGGGCGCACTAGAGAAAGGCTGCCTGGCCCCTACACCCCTCCCCACCACTTGGTGTGACCCCAAGATCCCTCCCCACCTACAAGGCAGATCTTTCCAGTCCTTGTTCCCCCTTTGCAGGGCCACATGGAACCAGGGCCCCGGGACTCATGGGGCATCTCCGGGGGCTGAGGGGCCGTGAGGTGCCAGTTCAGACACAGGGCATGGGTGTGTTGGGCATCACGGTGCCACTTGAGCCCCACCTAGTCTTTTTTTGGGGGGGTCACACCCAGCGATGCTCAGGGGTTCCTCCTGGCTCTGCACTCAGGAATCACTCCTGGCGGTGCTCGGGGGACACTATGGGATGCTGGGAATTGAACCCAGGTCGGCCGCATGCAAGGCAAACGCCCTCCCTGCTGTGCTATTGCGCCAGCCCCACCCCCTAGTTCTTTTTCTGAGTTTCTGTTTGCTTGGAGGCCACATCTGCCTGTTTTGGGGGCTGCTTGCGGGTCAGGGGTGCTGGGTGCCGGGTTCCGAGGTGCCTGCTGGCTGCGTGTGTGTTCCGGGCAGCCCTTCGAGCATCTCTTCTGGCTTTTTTTGTTCTTTTTTGTTTTCTGGGCTCGGGGATCCCTGTGTGGTGCCAGGGATCAAGCCTGGGTTGGCCGTGGGTGAGACGAGAACTTTACCTGCTAGGCTATCCCTCCAGCACTTCTGATATTTTTGTTTTTGTTCTTGGGCCACACTTGGCGATGCTCAGGGGTTACTCCTGGCTCTGTGTTCAGGAATTACTCCTGGCAGTGCCTTGGGTACAGTATGGGATGCTGGGGATCTAACGCGGGTTGGTCTCGATGTGTGGCAAGCGCCCTGCCCACTGTGCTATCACTCTGGCCCCCAGCACTTCTGGTTCTTGTTTGTTTGGGAGCCACACCTGGCAATGCTCAGGGCTGACTCCTGGCAGTGCTTGGGGAATCATAGGGGCTTGAACCCAGGTCAGCCACGTGCAGGCGAGTGCCTTCCCTGATGTACTAGCGCTCTGGTCGCAGCTGGTGGTGTGGAGGGAGGAGTGGAGGTGGGCAGGGGGAGGGGGCCCCCACCAAGGGGGTGGGCAGGGGGAGGGGGCCAGGGCGCAGCAGTTGTGCAGAGCAGATGCCAGTTTCTGGGGCACCATGCCAGGAGCCACCTAACTGACCACCCTGGGGGGGCATTGCGGCCACCCCTGGCTGAGAACCGCTGGACAGATGGCTCAGAGGGCCTGACATTCCAGCACAACATTCGTCACGGGAGGGGTGGCAGGTGGCGAGGCTTCGTCAGGGCCCTGGGCTTGGATTAAAAATATTAATCTCCGATCCTTAGTCCAGATCCCGAATATCCCCAACTCCTGCCCGAGATGATCCCCTGGGAGGGGACCCCCGCCCTCGTGGCCCGTGCCCTGTGGTCTGGGACGCCACCCCCAGGAGCCACCCCGCAGCTGGCAAGACGCCCCGTCTGTGGGTGTCCCCGCTCCCCAGCCCCAGCGACAGGGACAGGCAGCGTGTCCCCCGCTCGCCTCTGCCAAGGCCCCAGAACCAGGCCAGTGCCACTCTGGGGCTCTGGATCCAGCCAAGGGCGGAGGAGGGGTGGGCTGGCCTGGCGCAGCCAGGTGTGACCCCAGCCCCTTTGTGGTCCCCAAGCCCTGCCTGGGGGATCCCTGAGCACTCCTGGCAGTGGCCCCGAAACTAAAAGCCAAAAGTTTAAAAAGGAAGAGGAGAGAGAGGCCTCGATAGCCACCGACTGCACCCCCTCTCACAGCGCGGTCTCCGCCCTGGGCCTCAGTGTCCCCTCTGTGAAAGGGGGCTGAGGCTGAGGGTCTCTCCCTACAAGCTCATTGTGGGCTCTGGGGGGAGTTGAGACCCCTCCCTGTGGCCACCTCCTCCCGGCATGCGGGCACCAGCCTTGGGAACACCACCTCCAGGCTGGCTACCGATCCTGCCCCGGTGGCCTCAGCGAGGGAGCCACTGGCCAGGGAGGCGGGTGCGCTCCAGCCGGCCCCGGGGAACAGGCCGGGACCATGTGGCTGCTTCCTGCGCTGGCCGCGTCCACACAGAACAATCCAGGAGGCGCTTCCTGCCCAGGCCAGCAAGGCCCCCCGCTGCCGGGCTTTGGGGGGTGGCACCGGGAAGCCTCATTTCCAGTCCTGGGGGAGGAGGAAGTGGGGGGGGGCAACCTCACCCGCAGCCGCCCTCCACGGGCCCAGACAAAAGGTGGAAGACCGCGGCGGCGGTGTCGGGGAAGCGGACGTGAGCCTCGGAACCGTTTCCTTGTGCTCAGGCCGGGGAACGCAGAGGTCAGGGTGGAGGGTGGACACTGGCTGGGAGGGCCCGTTCCTGCCGCTGCTGAGAGGCAGGTCTGGCCGGTGCTGGTCTCAGTGTGGGGGATGCTGGTCCCGCCACATGGCGTGTGGCCGCTGGGCATACCCGACCCGGTGTCCGGGACGCCCCCGGCCCGGAGAGGGAGGAGGGAAGAAATGAAGTGAGGGGACAGGAGCAGAGCATGGGCGGGGCGACCCCTCATCTGCCCAGGGATGTGTCCTCCTGAGCCTGGGCAGCAGACGCGGGCCAGGCCAGGCCAGGCCACACACGGGCCCGACGGCGGCGTGTTTTCCCAAAAGCTGTAGAATCCACAGTGCGAGAAACTAACCTGCTTTCGTTCCCAAGACGCTGCCCTAAACCAGAACTTGAGTCTTATCCTGTGCCTGGCGGGCCGGGGGCTGCCTTTCCTCTGCCCCTCGAAACCCGCCTCGCTTACGGCTGGTTTCGAAACAGGCCGAGGCCGAAGCGATCCCGAAGCTCTGCCTTCTCGGCTGGTCCTCGCGGCCTAGGTGCAGAAGGCGGAAGAGGGGGTCCCCGGAAGCTGTGTGGTTGGCTATTTGGCCAGGAGGGGACACCACCAGTCCCTCCCTGAGGCTTTGTGACTCATTTGGTGTGGGTTGGGGACCGCATGGGGCATGGTCAGGGACCCTTGACCCTGCTCTTGCGTTTTTGTTTTTGTTTTTTGAGGGGGTCACACCCAGCAATGCTCAGGGGTATACTCCTGGCTCTGCACTCAGGAATCACTCCTAGTAGGGCTCGGGGGACCATAGGGATCGAACCCGGGTCTGCTGCACGCAAAGCAAATACCCTCCCCACTGTCCCTTCCATCCAATACCTGATGTGTATGGGTTTGTTTTTGTTTTCTGGGGGGGTCACACCAGCAGTGCTCAGGGATTATTCGTGGCTCTGTATTCAGGGATCACTACTGGTAGTGTTTAGGGGACCATTGTCAGGCTGGGCATAGAACCCAGGTTGGCTGCATGCAAGGCAAACGCCCTCCCGACTCTGCTATCGCTCTGGTCCCTTGTTTTATGTAAAACTAAAGGATTTTACAGAATCCCAACTTCTTGTGAAATACAAGTGCAAGGTCTGCAACCTGGAGTCAGGTGTAGCATTGAGGTGTCAGCCTTCCCCGGGGGGTCAGGGACGTGCCAGAGGGCAGCAGGGTGGTGGCAAGACGCTGTCTCAGCCTCCAGCTGACCTGCACATGCTTGGGCTTCTCCAGGGATGAGAAGCAGCGTCTCCTGAGCTCACTCAGGCCGGAGGCCATGAGGAGTTGATTTATTTGGTATTTGGGCCCCACCCAGCAGTGCTCAGGGCTTGCTCTGGCCCTGTGCTCTGGGATCACTCCTGGCGGGGTTTGGGGGACCATGTATGGTTCTGGGTATGGAACCTGGTTTGGCCGTGTGTATAGCAAGTGGTCTACCCAGTGCACCCAGCCCCACAAATGAAGCATTTGTTTGTGCCAGGGAAGTACCGGTGGTATCTTGTCCCCCATACCTGCTCTCTTATGGTTTTTCTTTTTGGGGGGGCGCATAGCTGGTGAGGCTTGGGTTACTCCTGGCTCAGGAATCAGGGGTTGAGCCTGGGTCGGCCACCTGCAGGGCACAGGCCCTCCCACTGCACCATCTCCCCAGCCCCTCCTCTGACACGGGCCCTTAAGAAAAACCCGGTGGAGGGGCCGGGGCCATACTGCAGCGGGGAGGGAGCTTGCCGACCCGGGTTCGATCCCCCGCATTCCATACGGTACCCCAGCACCTCTGGGAGTGATTTTTGAGTGCAAGCTCTGAGCACTGTCAGATGTGGCCTAAAAACCAGGAAAAAGAAAGAAAAACCCAGTGGAGTGAGGTTTTGCACAGAGGGCAGGGGTGGGTGGTGGGCTGTTATGTGGGTGACTGACCATGGTGCACCCCTTGGGGTGTGTTGGGGGGTCAGCCTCCAGCCTGCCACCCTCTGCTTCTGGTCCCTTGAGGGCAGGTGGAAGTATGGGGGGGCTGACCCCTTCTCTAAGGGAGGACCGTCTCCCCCTCTGGTCCCCGTCTTGAACCCCTTGCCCTGGGAGCAGAAGGCTTCAGCTTTATACCACGCAGGGACCCCATGTCCTGTGGCCAGTTGTGCCTGAAGGCCATTGAACAGGAGGACGTGGGCGGTGCCTTTGAGGCCCAAGGAGGCAGCAGGTGCAGTGGGGCCTGGGGCAGCTGGGGCTGAGTCTGGACCCGGTTGAGGGTCTCACACCAGTGATGTGGCCAAACACACATGCTTCAGACATGCACATGCTCAGCTGACATGCATATGTTCCTCAGAGATGCACACACTCTGCAGACACATACATGCTCTGCAGACACGCATATGCTCCACAGACACACATGCTCACAGACACACACACACGCTCACAGACACACATGCTCTGCAGACACGCACACGCTTGGCAGCCACACACGCTCGCAGACACTCACGCTCCACGTACACACGCACGCTCGGCAGGCATGCGGTTCTCTCTCCTTCTAGGCGGTATCGGAGAGCCAGAGAAAGAGGAGTGTGCACGGGGAGGAAAGGGCTTTTGCCTGCCCCCCCTCCCGTCCCCCTGAGTTGCTGCCTTAGTCCGGGGCGGGGTGGAGGGCAGGACCTCCCTGCAGGAAGGTGTCGGAGGGTTGGTGAGGCTGGACCCCTCCCAAGTGAGTCTGAGACTCGGCCGGGGTGTGCCGGGAAGCCCTCAGCAGGGTGGTTGGGCCTTGGAGGCCCCCAGGGAGGAGGGCCCTGGGAGCAGGGCCCACTTGCCTGCTCCATGCCCTGGAGACCCCCCCACCCCGGCAGGCTGGTGCTCCCGAGGGCAGTCCTGGTCGGGTCCCAGGACACAGGCTGTGTCTCACAGTGGGGAGGGTGCCCCATTCCCGCCTGCGGGCATGTGCAGTGGGGACCCCGCCCATCAAAACTGGGAGTTGAGGACCAGAGCAATGGTTCAGCGGGGAGCGCATCTGCCTTGCAGGCGGCTGACCTGGGTCCAAGCCCTGGCATCCTAGAGGGTCCCCCGACCCCTCCAGGAGTGAGCCCTGAGCGCAGAGCCAGGAGTAAACCCTTAGCACTAGCAGGTGTGGTCCCCCCAAAAAACAAAGCAAGCAAAATCAAGTGCGAGGAGAGGGCTTGGCAAGAAATCCTGCATCGACGGGTGCAGGGGCCGGAGCTATAGCACAGCAGGGAAGGCATCTGCCTGGCATGCAACCGACCTGGATTCAATCCCAGCACCCCATATGGTCCCCCGAGCCTCGGCAGGGCTGAAATCTGAGTGCAGAGCCAGGAGGAACCCCTGAGCATCACAGGGTGTGACCCCAAAAGCAAAATTAGTAACAAACTCTCAAACAGGGGTGCTTAAGAGGAGAAACGGAAATCCGAGTAGAAAGCAAATGAAATGGGGCGGGGATGGAGGTGGGCAGTGGGCTGCAGCTGTCCAGGGAGTCCCTGCTGGGTGGGTGTGTCCGGCCCACACTTGAGGGCCGGGGGGGGGGGCGGCCCGTGGGGACACAGCAGAGCTTTCTGGGCGGCTGAGCGCGGGTGGTCCCTCCGTCCGCAGGTCCAGCTGGGAGCTCCCGGACCTGCAGGAGGGCAGGATCGAGGCCATCAGCGACTCGGACGGCGTGAACTACCCCTGGTACGGCAACACCACGGAGACGTGCACCATCGTGGGCCCCACCCGGAGGGACTCCAAGTTCATCATCAGCATGAACGACAACTTCTACCCCAGCGTCACGTGGGCCGTGCCCGTCAGCGAGAGCAACGTGGCTAGGCTGACCAAGATCTACCGCAACCAGAGCTTCACCACGTGGCTGGTGGCCACCAACACGGCCACCGACGACATGCTGATCCTGCAGACGCTGCACTGGCGCATGAAGCTCAACATCGAGGTCAACCCCAGCCGGCCCCTGGGGCAGCGCGCCCGCCTGCGGGAGCCCATTGCGCAGGACCAGCCCAAGATCCTGAGCAGCAACGAGCCCATCCCGCCCAGCGCGCTTGTCAAGCCCAACGCCAACGACGCTCAGGTCCTCATGTGGCGGCCCAAGTATGGGCAGCCGATGGTGGTGATCCCCCCCAAGCACCGGTGACGGCCCCGCCCCGCCCCCGCGGACCCCCGGCCATTCAGCAGAATACAACCATTCTACCTTCCGAGGGCGATCTCACGGCGCTGAGAGCCCGCCGCGGGGCGGCCTGCGGCCCCCGGCCCCCCAAAGCACCCCTGCACCCTCCCCGTCCCTCCTCCCTGCAACGTGCTCCCCAGAACAACGGCTTCTCCACTTCTCTTTATTTGTTCCCAGCCTCCTCCTGAGGCCGCGGCCGGCCGGCCGGTCGGTCGGGGGTGATGACGAGACCCCCACCCCCTCCCCCGCCAACGGCCTCTCCCCCCTCCCTCATGCGGCCTTACGTAGACTTGCTTTGCCAAACTTTTGCCTTAAGCAGAATTTAAAGGAAAAGCAACCCACCACCATGGACGGATGGGCTAGCTGGGTCCCCTCCACCCATCTCTGCAAGCTTTGCAGGGATGGGGCTGGGGGAGCCGGTCCGGGTGGAGGGGTGCTGGGTGGGTACCCCCAGACCAGCCGCTTCTTTAGTTTCAGCTATGAAACCACAGACTCGAACGCGCCCTCTCTCGCTTTGACACCCCTGCCCTCCCCCCACCCCCATGGAGAAGGGCTGAGCTCCCCCGAGGGGCACCTCCACCAGGGAGCCCCCCTTCCCAGCAGCCTTAACTTGCCTCGGTGGGCCTGGGAGGTGGGGGGTCCGGACTGCCTGTCCTGTGTGCACCTGCCGGCCTGGGTGGGCTCAGCGGGAGTTCCAGGGCAGGCTGCCGGAAGTGAGGGGCCGGGGATGGCCCCCAGGAGAGGCCTTGCTGGGGACCCCCTCCCCATCCCGTACTTTTCTCCAGGGATCTCCGAGGCCCAGACCGGGACTGAGGGGCTGGGGAGGGGGCTGTGGGGCAGCGTGGGCCGGCCGGGGGCACCCAGCATCGCCATCCTGGAGCTTTAAGGGGCACCCCTGCCCATGTCTACCCTCTGCTTGCCCTCAGAACCGCTTTCCCCCCTCAGAAGCCGCGAAGGTGCCCCTGCCCCTCGCTTGTGGGTGGAGGAGGCGGTCACGGCTCCTCCCCCCACGTGGTAGTGGACGCCTTAAAGGGTGCTCGGCGCAGCCCACTGCTGCCCCCACCTCATCCTGGGGACCTGGGTGGATGCTGGGCCCGAGGTCCCACATGGGCGCCTGGTGCTTGGGGATGCCCCTCCGCTGGGCCAGGACACTGCCGGTCCCCTTGGTGTGTTCTGCGCTGGGGCTGCTACCCGGAGAAGCCCTGGGGGGAACCAGGGGGTCCCCACTCCCCTTTGGCTCCCCGGGAAGGGGGCTCTTCTCTGCACTCAGGTCTTTCACACGCTGGAAAAAGGGGGCTCAGGAGGTCGGGGAGATCAGGGCGGGGGTGGCAGTGTCGAAGGACAGTCAGTAGGTGACCCTGAGCTCTTGGGGGCAGCCGGCTTGGGTCCCCCTGGGGGACTGTGCTGCTCTGACTGCCCCGCCCCCTGGCTGCAGGCCCCGCCCTGCCCACAGGCCACGCCCCTCCCGAGTCCCGCCTTCTCCGAGGAACCTGGGGGCTCCCCCCCGCTGGGGTCGGTCCGTGGGCGCCCCGGGGTTCCCGTCCCAGTCCCTGGCCTGCAGCCTCCAGCAATAAGGACCGCCCCGGCCTGGAAACTACTGTGAAACGAGCCGCCGTTCTTACCGCCGGACTCTCGAAAACGTGCAAAATGAACTGTTTTTTTAAAAAAGCATTCAGAAAAAGAAATAAAATATAATTTTAAAGTAGGCCTGGCTCGGGACTGGCAGTTTCTGAATGTCGGTTTTCTAGGGGTTGGAGGGCCCCAGGAGTGAGTGGACAGGGGTGGAGGGCAGCTTTTGGGCGGGCAATGAAGGGTCCCCGGGGAAACCCCCTGGGCAGAACCTTCCCAGGAAGGCAGGAGGTGGTGCCTGAGTGGACCCAGGATTGAGGCTCCCGGTGTGTGTTTGGGGGTGCGTGAGGCCTCCTGGGGAGAGTGGGACCCGGGGCGCCCCAGCTGACTCGGCTTGTTTCACTTTGCCCAGAGCTCCATCTTGCAGAAGGGCAAACTGAGGGCTCGAGCCAGGCCCCAAGCTCCACCCCCAAAGCCGGGCACACTGCACCCCGGTGGGTTGGTCCCAGGGCCCCCCCTCCTGCCTGCCGGGTAGGGCAGAGGCCCCGGCTGGTCCTGGAGAACCCCAGGCCCGGGGATCGCCGCCTCGTGTGGCCCGGCCGCCCAGCACCCCAACAGTCGCCCACATCCTGTGTGCTGGGCTGAGACGTGGCAGGAAATTGCATAAGAGGCTGCAGCCCGCTGGCTGCCAGGCCGGGCGTTTCAGGGGGCGCTGGCCAGCAGGAGACCACAGCGGGGGTGGGGTGCGGGGTGGGTGTGAGCAGGACCGGGTACAGGAGATTGCGGGGCCAGATCCCCGGGGGAGAAGGCTAAGTCACCATGCTGTTTCCAGGGCTGAGCAGGCTGGGGTCGGGGCAGGTGGGGGAGGACGGGAGGAGGGTGGGGAGGAGGGTGAGTGGGATGGTGGAAGATGATGGGAGCACGGAGGACCAGAGAGGGAGGCTGGTGAGAGGAGGATGGGGGAAAGGAGGGTGCTGGGGGAGGGGAGGAAGGTGGGGAGGAAGATGGTGGGGGGAGGGGGTGGGGGAGGGAGGAGGGGCTGGAGGAGGGACAAGGGTGGTGGGAGGAGGGTGCGGGTGGCTCCCTACTGGCATGGTGCCCCCGTGGAAGCCCTTTGGCCGGCTCGGCTGACAGCAGGTTAAATTTAGACGCCCCAGACGAGCTGAGACATGCCACACTGGCTGCCACGAGCCCCATTCGGGACGGACACAGGCCTGCTGGGGTCCAGCAAGGAGCGGGCTCAGGTGCTCCCACAGGGCAGGGCCTCCCCCCCGTGTCCTGCTACCTCAGCCTCGGCTTCTCCTGCTGGGGGCCCAGAGAAGCTGCTTCCCACACATGGGGGGCAGGACATTAAGGCACAAGCTTCATGCACTCACGCATACGCACGCACACACACACATGCACACACGCACACACAGGCATTCATGCACACAGTGCACAAATGCACACCATGGGCACACGCATGCACAGACACACACATGCACGTGTACACATGCACGCACACATGCACCCCCACTCGGTTTGTGTACACATACTTGTATGTGCTTACACAATGCATGTGCACACGCGCACACATCTGCATAGGCAGAACACGCACACACACACACACACACACACCCCAGTGACTCAGTGGGGAAACAGATAAGCTCCACATGGCCTCGGTGGCCACTCTGTCCAGACCGCTGACGCCCACTGTGCTCTGTCAGGGGAGGGACAGGCGAGTGAGAGAACCACGCCTGTGGCCCCCGCCCCGCCCCGCCCCTGGCCAGTGCCGCCAGCACGGTGCCAACAGGCCCTGGCACTTGGGCTCAGTCGCGAGGGAACGTGTCCACCTGTGCCCTGCAGCCAGCAGCCAACCAGGGCCCAGCTCCCATCTGGCCAGGGCCCTCCCAGGGTCCCTGCCGGCTGGACCGCACCCGGGGTCCCCCTGCTGGCCTGAGCCCCGCTTAGGATTCCTTTGCGGTGACACAGATGTGGGAGCGCACAGAGGCCATGGCAGGCGAGGGGAAGTCCAGGTCCCAGAGTCCCCGGGGCCACGGGTCCCTAAGCCCCAGTCAGCCTGGCCACAGCGTGGCGCCTGGTCGCAGGGTTCAGGGTGCAGGTGGGGGAGTGAGATCTCAGGTCACGAGTGCTAGGACAGACCCCAGAGGCCTCTGTCACCTGCACAAGTCAGACAGCTGGGTCTCATGTGCAGCTCAGGGGGAGAGAGAGAGGGAGGGAGAGAGAGAGAGAAAGAGAGAGAGGGAGAACGGAGAGGGAGGAGGAGGGAGAAAGAGGGAGAGAGGAAGTGAGAGTGCACAGTGGGGAGGGTGCTAGCCTGCCTTGCGCTTGGCTGACCCGGGTTCGATCCCCGGCATCCCACCAGGCATCCCACAAGCCTGCCAGGAGTGATTCCTGAGAGCAGAGCCCCTAAACAAACAAAAAGTACAGTTCAGGGGACACAGCACACGCTGTTCCTCCGCCGGCCGCACCTCTAGCTGCCTCTGATGCTCAGATGGGTCTGGCGGGTGGGGCTGGACCCCCTGAGGGGACTTGGGGGGGTGGTTTGCTGGGGCACAGGAGTGGGGCCAGGGCACATTCCCTGCAGGGGGCAGGGGGAGGTGCTTAGCACGGGGAGCGTCCAGCCGTGGGGCTCCCACCCGACAGCGAGGCAGCGTCCTGTCCCCAGGAAGTGTGGCAACTCTGACACAAGGGCTATCGCCCCTGGCCACCTACCTGTGCCCTGGGCAGGGAGACGAGGAGGAGCGCGTGGCCAGAGCCTGCTCCAGGCTGCAAAGAGGGGAAGAAAAGCCACGAAGGGGACCCCCGGGCCACACCCCTTCCGTCCGGGGGTGCCTCAACCTCCTCCAGTGCCCCCTGGGGTCCACACACTGCTCCCCACCTGCTACCTTGGGGAGACCCCCCTCAGCGACATCCGAGTCTGATGCCCACCCGACGAGAGAGAGCTACGGGGGTGAAATGCAGGGGGTGACCCCCTCGCCCACCCCTGAACAGCTCACCCCTGAACCCCCACTTCCTGTCTCTGGGTTCTCCTCCTGGAGGCCTCCCTGCCCTCGCCCGCGGCCAGCCCAGCCTGCTGGGACTCGGCCGGATACATGGGGACAGTGGCTCATGTGGGGTCCATCTCAGGAGATCCTCACAGACGGGGATCTGTCTCTTCCAGGACAGGCCCTGAACCCTAGATCTTGGCACCTGGACAAGCGTTGGCTGAGATACGGTGGGAACATGGGGGGGGGCAGAAGGCTGACCATGTCCCCCCTCCCCGCCCACGGCCTGGTGTCCCGT
This sequence comes from Sorex palustris, assembly GCA_028565675.1. Lineage (NCBI taxonomy): Eukaryota > Metazoa > Chordata > Mammalia > Eulipotyphla > Soricidae > Sorex > Sorex palustris. The sequence continues at coordinate 7,379 of JAOXYA010160725.1, read as the reverse complement.
GGGTCCCCGGGGGTGGCTGTCAGCAATGGAAACTGCGCAGCTCCCTGGGGGCCTCTGGGTGAGCCTGTGATCCGCGCGGATCTATGCAGTCAGGCACAACCTCTCCCAGGAGGGCACGAGATGGCTCTAGGGGACTGTGCCACACAGTGAGGCCGAGGGGGTCCTTAGAAACATACCCCACTTCCTGTAAGGGAAGGGGTGCCGTGGCCTCCCCGCCAGCCAGTACTGAACCGGCAGACTGCAGGGGACCCGGGCTTTCCCAGGGGCCCAGCATGAGGGTCACAGATGCCCCCGCCCAGCTCACGCCCTCCTCAGCTCCAGTGGCTCTGCAGAGAACTGTCTCCCCCACCCCCAGGGGGCAGCCTGGTGGACAGGTGGGTGGGTCAGGCTCCCCCTGTCCCCACCTAGCTGTGCCAAGGTGCAGGGAGCAAAGTGTGGAGGGCCACAAACTTTGTGTGAGGGCCACACCCGGTGGTGCTCAGAGGTCACAGGTCTGTGGGTCCCAGGCAGTGCACGGGGGACCCGTGCGGGGGCCGGAGACCAAACCCTGTGGGGCTGCTGGCAAGGTCAGTGCCGTCCCTGCTGTCCTCATCACTCAGCCGCCATCCAGAGCGCATGCCCGCTCCCGTGACACGCTCGCGTGCTTCCTTCTCTGCACAACCCCAGGGGGCGTGGACTTGCTTCACAGGCCCCGGGAAGGTCCCGTGCCTCCTGCTCTCAGGGCAAAGGCCGGGTCACGCGGCTGGCGTCTGCAGTCTTCTAAGACACAAGCGCGCATCCTTAGGCGGTCAGTCAGTCCTCCCCGGGCTGAGGAAGCTGAGGAAGTGTCCAGCTCAGCCCCCGCCTGCAGCTATCAGCGCTCTCCTGACACACCCCCGTACCTGGTGACCGCTGTGGCCTGGCCTGTCCCTCGTGACTTCTGACGCTCAGTGCTTCTCCCACGGGTCCTTGCTTCTGTGTGTCTCTGGGAATGGGACTGTTGAAACCTTCTACCCATCTTAAAAGCGTGTTTCCTGATGCTGTTCATGGGTCTCACCTTGAGTGCTCAGGGCTCAGTCCTGGCGGTACTCGCGGTACATCTGGAGCCAGGGATTCAAACTGGGGGTGGCCACGTGTGAGGCTGGTGCCCCACCCCTGATCTATTTCCCCAGCACCTCATTCTTTTGGGAGGGGGCTTGGAACAACACTAGCGATGCTCAGGGCTTACCCCTGGCTCTGCACTCAGGAATTACTCCTGGTGGTGCTTGGGGGACCATATGGGATACCGGGGATCGAACATGAGCTGGCCATGTGCAAGGCAAACGCCCTCCCCACTGGACTATGGCTCCAGCCCCAGCACCTCACTTTGTTTTTTTGCATTTTTGGGTCACGCCTGGCAATGCACAGAGGTTACTCCTGGCTCTGCACTCAGGAATTACTCCTGGCGGTGCTCAGGGGACTATATGGGATGCTGGGAATCGAACCTGGGTCGGCCACGTGCAAGGCAAACGCCCTACCTGCTGCTCTACTTAATAAAATTTTTGTGGCAACTGGAGAGGTAGTACAGTGGGTAGGGCACTTTCCTTGCACATGGCCAATCTGGTTTCTTTCCCTGGCACCCCAAATCCCACCAGAGTGATCCCTGAGCACAAAGCCAGGAGTAAGCCCTGAGCACAGCTCAGGGTTTTTGCAAAAGGCAGAAACAAACAAAACACCAAAAACAGAACTACCTTTTTTTGTGGGGCTCAGAATCTCTTCCAGCATTTCTCACATATTTTCTACCTCTGAACCACACCCCCAGGCATTTATTTTTATAATTCTATTTCCAGTTTTACTTTTTTTTTTCCAGTTTTACTTTTAAGCACACAAAAAAATCCTGTGTGTGTGTGTGTGATGTCCCACTGTGCCCCCCATCTCTCCCCCACCCCATATACACACATCACACATCCACTTGCAAGTGTTTGGGTTGGCCTTTTTATTTTTAAAGAACCTTTCTTCATTCTTAGCCGTTGGTTTTGGCTTGCCCGTAAAGGTTATTATTAGAGCTTGTGGGACTTGCCAGTGGAACTTGCCAGTTTTCATTTGCACGGGTATGGTCCAAGCAGATAATCATATGGGTATCAATCACCAGCATCTATCATTGTGCGAGGTAATTGCACGGGCATCAATCACAGCAGCCTGTGCAGCACGTCGTCATTTTCTCGAATATTTCATAGAACCAGTCCTTGGCCTTGGTAACTGTCTCGCTCTCTTGGATGCAGGTGACAGCTGACTGGGCCCCCTCCACCAGGGTATGCCCCAGCTCCTTGAGCTTGTCTGGGATCTCTTTCAGCATGTCCAGGATCTCCTCCATGTTGCTGAAGAGGTCTGGGGGGGGTCACCTGAACAGAGGCTGGGTCTCTGGGCACAGCCACATGGCCACCAGCACGACCGGCAGGCGCAGGAAGAACCTCATGGGGGCAGGTATGGGTGGGGTCCGAGGTCCCTGGTAGGGTTAAGAGTTAGACACACCTGAGTGTGTCCATCACGAGGTTCATTTCATCAACAGCAGTCACATCCTCTCAGGCGTTCTGCTAGAGACTTTCATGACATCATAATCTTGTGTGTTGGCAGAGCGTGGGCACCTACCAGGTGTCCACTCCCCATGTCTGGTGTGGTGACATCTCCTCTACAGGATTCGGGGAGCCCCATGATTAAGGGTACCTGGGAGACGCCGCTGTTCTAAGGCGAAGGGAAAACACTCTCGGATGGACAGTGAGTGGGTGCAGAGGACCAGGCGCTTCGCCCGTGAGCACGTTCTGTCCTTCAAGCTGGGCCCCAAATTTCTCTTCCGGGGTGGGTGGATTGTTCAGAACCAGCCAATCTGAGAGGTGCATTCCGCTAGCCTCCCAATGATTGGCTTAGCCCGAGACACATGACACAGGCCAGTCCAATCAGAATACACCTTGGGAGAACAGGGTGGGGCTCCTGCATACCTGGAGCTCTTCCGGGGTGGGGGGTTGTTCAGAACCAGCCAATCTGCGAGGTGCATTCCGCTAGTCTCCCAATGATTGGTTTAGCTCAAGACACGTGACAGGCCAATCCAATCAGCGTGCGTCTTGGGAGAACAGGGTGGGGCTCCTTCTGCATCCCTGGAGCTGGGGCAATTTCGGTCCTGCTGCAGCCCGGGCTCAGTGATGGCCCGGTAGGCCATTCTGAGCAAGGTCTAGAACCCACGAAGACTCCCCTGGGTTTGGGAAGTATCTCAGCCCCCAGGGTGTTTACTGATCCCAGCAGGCCCCAGAGCCTGATCCCTGGCCTGGAGACTCGCTCAAAGCCCCTGTCTATAGAGCAGGTGTAGAGAGGCCGGAAGCCACGGGAATCCGGACCCTTTTGCAGGGAAGGTGCCTGCGCCCAGGAGACTAGGTTGCTCTCAAAGCTTGTTTCAGGGGACTTTAGCCCCTAGTCCTTACTGGCCACTCCTGTTGTCTAGCTCCCAAGTTTATCTCTGCTAGACACCTCACGTGGATTCAGACTGTATTTATGTGTGTGTCTGGCTTGGTTCACTTAGCCTATTGTCCCCATGTTGCACTCTGGATATTGAAGGCTGAGCTAACATTCATCCACCCACGGGTGCTATGGGTGCGGTGTCTCACTTATCCCTTCATCTGTGGGGAGGAACAGCATCACCCAAGTCTCTCCCCTGCCCTGCTCTCTCTTCCTGTGGCTGGACCACGGGGGTTACTGATCTGCGACGGCTGTTCACACTCACCCCTTTTTATATTATTTATTAACGCCCTGGTCTGTGTCGCCAAGGAGACAGGACAGAGCTGAGCCAGCATGTTCTTGTTGATGAGTGTCGGGTTTCATCTCAGTTCCAGGGCTGATGAAGCCACAGAACAGGGTTAAAGGAACCTCAGACAGAGGAAGATCGTGGGGTGCAGGGAGGTGATCCAGCCACCTCCAGACCCGGGAATGAGGGCAGGCGGGGCTGCCAGGGGAGGGCAGAGTCATTTCTAGCTGTTTTTGCCTCTATTGGCCTGTTTGGGCGTCAGAACAGCTCAGCAGGTGCCCTTGTTTTAATTTTTATTGCTTTTTAACAGTAATAAAGAATATTTTTTAGAGAGGCATGAAATCGCTCTGTGCCCATGTCCTCACACAGGATTCTCATCAGTACTTCCCGGTTCTTCGGCCCATGTCTCTCTGCTGCTATAACTATTTACACACTGGCATAGTTATGATTTTATATTCTGTGTTTTTATTGCTATGAAAATTTTGTACATGGTATTTTAATAGATTATAACAGGTACCAAGTGGTTTTCATTTCAGCTCAATTAGGCAACCCCCCAGCTGCTACCCATTAAAGCCTGACTCCAGTTTTCGCTGCATGGTTGTCTTCTAGCTGTTAGAGAATATTCAGTCATACACCTTTTATCAGTTTAGCAGTAAGAAAACTTTGCCTTCTTGGGCTTATTCCTTTCTGAGACATTTCAAAGCCTCAGACAAGTGGGTCAAAGGGCAGGGCACTTTTATGGTTTTTGTTATATGGTGCCCCTAATTTTTGTAGTTGCGATGTACTGAAAAAGTGTTCAAAGGTTTCTAACGTGTGCCAATGTCTTCGTGTTAAAGTTAGTTTTAGGGGGTCGGGAAGAGAGCTCAAAGGGCAGGAACAGATGCTGGGACCCCAGGCACTTCAAGTTTGTTACCATACTCTGCTGGGAGGGATCAGCAATCTCCAGATGAAGAGTAGCCCTGAGCCTGGCCAGGTGTAGTCCCAAAAAGATGAAAGAGAATTTGCTTTTGACATTGTTTAATGTGTGTCTTTATTTGTTTTTTGCTTTTTTGGGTTACCCCCGGAGATGCTCTGGGATTACTCCTGGCGGTGCTCGGGGTAACCATATGGGATGCTAGGGATTGAACCCGGGTTAGCCGCGTGCAAGGCAAATGCCCTCCACGCTGTCCTATTGCTCTGGCCCCAGCGCCTCTCCCTCTTGGTCACCTTCTGCGTCTCCTGTCCTGTGCCCTCACTCCCTGGGGCGGGGGACAGGGAAGCGTGAGCAAGGGTCGGGCCAGGCTCTTTTGCTGTCGTATCACACCCAAGGATGCTGTGATCTGATCGTCTTCATGCTGTGTCCCTCTCTGGGTCTCTATTCAGGATGGGTGGACCAGGGATGGAAGCAGGTATGGACAGTGTCCCAGCTGCCCTGTGCTTCCAGCCGGAGCCGGTGGCGGGACAGTGACCCTATCGTCTCTGTCAGAGAGTGGCGGACCCTGGCCCAGATGGTCTCGCCTGCTCCCCTCCGGGCCATCTGGGAGCACCCCTGTGACTGCCGTCAGATGTGACTCATCTCCGTTGGAGGTGACCAGCTGCTCACTGGCTAGTTGACCCGCAAATAGCTAACTCTGGCCCATTCTCATTCCATGCTTCAGCTAAGGTCAGGGAAAGGCCTTTTACTGTAGATCTATTTCTCCTCTTTTCCTCCTTGAGTTTTAAATTCTTCCATATTTTCCTCTTGACTCCAGACCAGGCTTCCTAGTGCTCCTCTGATGGAGATCCTCCTCCTCCTCCTTTTTGCTACTCTCCTCTTCCTCCTCCTCCTCCTCCTCTTTTTCCTCCTCCTCCTCTTCCTCCTCCTTCGCTTCCTACTCTCTTCTTTCTCCTCCTCCTCCTTACACTCCTCTTCCTCCTCCTCTTCTTCCTACTCTCCTCTTCTTCCTTCCTCCTCTTCTTTCCTCCTCTCTTCTTCCTCCACCTCCACTCCTCCTCCTTCTCCTTCTTACTCTCCTCTTCCTCCTTTCCCTCCTCCCTCTCATCTTTTCTTCCTTCCCTCATTCTTTCCTTCCCTTTCTCTGTCCCTTCTTTGCTCTTTCTCTCCCCTCCCTTCCTCATTCCTTCTTGCCCTCCCTCCTTCCATCCATCCCTGCATACTTCTCTCCATCCTTTCTTTTCATCTTTTATTCTTTCCTTCCTTTTTCCTTCCATCTCACCTCCCTTCCCTCTCTTTTCTTTCCTCCCTCCATCCCTCACAGCCCTTCATCCTTCTGCCCCTTTCCTCCTCCTTCCTCTCCTTCCATCCATCTCTTCCATCACTTGCCCCCACCTCTTTCTCCCATAGGTTCACCCGCCCAGTCTCCTCTTGGGCGGGGTCTTTGGTCTTCAGAAACCACAATCCCTCATACCTTAGGGAGGCCCCAGAGCTAGATGCCGCCATTCTTTGGCCGAGGAAACGTTGAGAAGGCCTTCCAGTTCCAAAGGACACATCTGTGCACCCCTGCCCCCCCCGCCCCTCCATCCAGGCCTGGCCCACCCCCCCCAGCACAGTCTGGTGTCCGTCAGCCCCCAGCCAGCTGAGCAAGGGCTCGTTGCCAGGACTCCCTCGTGGCGCCAGCCAGGAAACCAGTCCAGCCAGATGCCCGTCTAGACAGCCCCCTGGGGACCCGGGGGCAAGTGCCCATCACCCAGGTAAGGGGGCACTGCCCGGGAGAGCAGTCAAGCACAGAGCCAGGCCACGGGGTGGGGGGTGGGGGGGCAGGGGCCGCAGCCAGGCAGCGCTAATCAGAGGCGACATCGCTGGGGAGCTGGTGTGCGGGACCCTGAGCCCAGGAAGGACGGGCAGGGGTTGCGGGGGGCTCCCTTCCTCCGAAATCAATGTCCCTGTTAACTTGGGCAGAAGAGCGCCTGACAGCTCTGGAAATCTGCCCACCGACGAGATGGGGAGGCCGTGGGGGCTGAGGGGGCCCAAGATGCAGGTGTGGCCGTGGCCCATGGGGCTGCTTTTACCCCCGACACCCTCCCCGCTGTCCCCTGCCTGCAGTCCCAGCTGTGTGTGCTCTCAAAGCAATCTTGGAAGCTGGCCGCCAGCCTCAGTACCCCAGCTCACAGAGTCCGGGCAGGGGGGTCCCGTTCCATCTTTTTATCTGAGATGGGGGCGCTGGGATGCAGCTGGGGCAAGCAAGGGCCGGCCCAGAAGGTTCTCAAGATTCCCTCCCCCACCCCCTGTCTCCCTGGGGGTCTGCCGTCGGATCCCAGACTGCAAGGCTCGAGCTGTTCACAGCAGCCGGCAGCTGGGACCCCCACAACGGAGGAGCGTGTAGAGAGGATGTTTGTTTTGTTTTTATTTGGGCGGCCTGTGCCTGACTGCACTCAGGGATTCTCTCCTGATGGGGCTTGGGGGACCACATGGGATGCCGGGAATTGAACCTGGGTCAGCCATGTGCAAGGCAAACAAACACCTTGTTTGCTGTGCTCTCGCTTTGGCCCCCTATTATCTCAAATTTTTAAAATCTTTTATTTTTTAGGGAGCCTGAGAGCTAAGGTAAAAGGTAAAGGCCCTCCCGTTGATTGTCGATTTGTTCGAGCGGGCCCAGTAACGTCTCCATTGGAGACTTTGTTGTTACTGTGTCTGGCATATCGAATACTC
>JAOXYA010160631.1:0-21143 GCA_028565675.1 Sorex palustris | reverse complement strand
GAGGAATCGAACTCGGGTCGGCCATGTTGGCTGCGTGCAAGGCAAACGCCCTACCGCTGTGCTATCGCAGCCAGCCCTAAAATTAATTATCAAGTGTTATTTCAGTGAACTGCATATCAGAACAATTTTATATCAGAACTGTAAATTTAAATGATTCTAGTAGTAGCACTCATAGCTTTACAAAGCAAGGTAATAGCACTTTGAAAGAAAATATAAAACATTTAATTAAATTATGAAATAATTTTACAGTCTATAAAATATTACACTATAGTATAGTATAATTTATAGTATTTTATAGTATGGGCCGGAGCAATAGCATAGCGGGTAGGGCATTTGCCTTGCACACGGCCAACCTGGGTTAGATTCCTCGGCCCCTCTCAGATAGCCCGGCAAGCTACCAAGAGGATTCCGCCCGCATGGCAAAGTCTGGCAAGCTACCCGTGGTGTATTCGATATGCCAAAAACAGTAAAAAGTCTCACAATGGAGATGTGACTGGTGCCTGCTCGAGAAAATCAATGAACAACGGTAAAACAGTCCTTTATAGTATAATGATTTTCATTATCTCATGAAATAATACATTTAGATTGTTTGAAATGACTGCAAGCAGAAGAATGTTCTATTGTAATTTGTTTTATTCAAATTAAAAATCTTTGGTGACTTTGGAACTACCCACCTGAAGTGCTCAGGGGCAATTATGGGCTCTGTGTTTGGGAGTTACTGCTAGCAGTGGTGGCAGGTTGGGGTACAAAGCTGGAAACTTGAAAAAGGATCTGTAACACTCAAGGGTAGAGTTTCTTACCCCCTTTGTGATCTCCCTAATCCCTGTTACTTATTTTATCTGGGCAAGTGGAAAGAGGTTTTGCAAGATCTTAATCTTGGACTAAGTCACCAACATTTTATCTGCTTATTTGGGGGTCGCACCCAACAGTGCTCAGGGCTTATTCCCACTGTTGTGCTCAGAAATGCTCCTGCCAGGGTTCAGAGGACCATATGCAGTGCCAGAATTAAATCAGGATCACTATGTGAAAGGCAAGCACTTTACCCACTGTACTAGCCCCAAAGTTTCTAACATTTCAGCAAACCACATAGCCTCAGTAACAGCTGGACAAAGATCAGAAATGTCCACTTGTACCTTCATCTGATGTAACTGCATCTCCTTGGCAGCCCGGTTGGACTGACGTCCGCTTCTGAGACTCACTTTCTCCTCCAGGGGTTTCAGCCATTCATCCACTTGCTGAAACTTCTGGTCGATGAGCCGCAGCTTGTTCACGACATTATTGAACTGAGTCCGGGTTTCCAACAGCCTCTGCTGGTAAGCCTGCCAGTCCTGGCGGAGCGATTCCATGGCCCGATCCTCTGTCTGTGGGAGGCCCGAGGGGATCACGTCCTCTCTGGCATGCAGTGCCGAGTTCAGCAGCGCCTGGCCCTCCGCACAGCGCACCTGGAGTTCCTGCAAGAGAAAGTTCTGGATGTCACAGCACATCCAGACAGAGTTCACCCCAGCACAAGAGCCTCAGGCACACCATCCATCCCTGCTTGGACTGCACATTAGAAAAGACAACTGGGGCTGGAGCGATAGTACAGTGGGCAGGGCATTTGCCTTGCACACGACTGACCTGGATTCGATTCCCTTCATTCTATATGGTCCTCCAAACACTGCCAGGAGTAATTCCTGAGTGCAGAGGCAGGAGTAACCCGTGTGCATTGCTGTGTGTGACCCAAAATGTAAAAGAAAAGAAAAGAAAAGAAAAAAGAAAAGAAAAGAAAAAGGGAAAAATAAATACTCGGGCAGAGCGAGAGCATAGCAGGTAGGGTGTTTGCCTTGCATGCGGCCGACCCAGGATCGATTCTTCTGTCTCTCTCAGCTCAGCAAGCTACTGAGAGTATCCTGCCCACATGGCAGAGCCTGGCAAGCTCCCCGTGGCACATTCAATATGCCAAAAACAGTAACAAGAAGTCTCACAATAGAGACATTACTGGTGCCCACTCGAGCAAATCAATGAACAACAGGAGGACAAATGCTACAGTGCTACAGTGTTCATCTGTAAAGTGTCAACTTCACATTGACTCATATGCCCTCAGCAGGAAAAAGATTCAGAAATATTTCTGATGAACATAGCTGACACAAGTGCATGCCAATATTTTTCTCAATCAGCCCAAAAATAATTTCTGAGATTGGACTGTTTCACGTGCAGGAAAAAAATCTCTTGTAATGAAAGAATTATTTTTGTTTTTTTATTTTTTAATATCCAACTCTTCCCAGGGCTTACTCCTGGCTCTGTGCTCAGGGCTGACTCATGCCAGTGCTCAAGGGACCCTATGGAATGCCACGCATTTATTCTGGATAAAATGTGTGAAAGGAAAAGGCTCTACCTGCTCTGCTATCTCTCTGCCCGGCAAAGCTTTATTGCTTAAGAAATAACTTGGGCTTATTAGAAACTGTTCAAAGATCTGAAGCTTCTTGCTTGGACGTTGAAGAGGATCAGTCGTCAGGAAAGAAATAATGAATCCCTCTCCATGGAGGGAGCAGCTTTGCTAATATCATGGTCTTGAGAATGTGGGGACTGAGGAAAGCGAAATCCAAACCTGGAGACTGAATTATCAAACCTGCTCTCCAGGCGTTCCCCAAAATAGTTTTCTCCATTAAAACATCAGCTCAAAGACACACTATGAATTTAATATAAATCAAGTCTTGGAAAGCATAAAATAGATTTCATAAAAAGAATATATATATATATATATATATCCTTCATGACCTTGACAAAATCATGGTGTATTTTATTTATTCACTATTTAAAAAGAATTTATCTGGGGGCTGTGGAGAGCACTCCTGGGCAGTGTGTGGGGAGCCAGGTTTATGGCTGGTAGGGAGGTGTTGAGTGGGTTAAGCAGATGGTGTTGGGGATCGAACCCGGAGTCTCTCATATAAGGGGTTCTACTGTTTGAGCTATATTCCTGACTGAACAGTGCTACATTTTATTCATTATTTATTTATTTATTTATTTATTTATTGGATTTTTGGGTCACACCTGGTGTTGCTCAGGAGTTATTTTTGGCTCTGCACTCAGAAATCACTGCTGGCCTTGCTCAGGGGACCATCTGGGATGCTTGGGATTGAACCCAGGTCAGCCATTTGCTAGGCAAACCTCTATCCACTATACTATCACTTTGGCCCCCAATGTTGCATTTTAATGTCAAAAAAATTTGTATCATTTTTTTAATTATCTAGTGTTGAAAGGTACCATGTAAAATTCTAGTGATAGCTGAAATAATGACAGATACTGGTTGTTCTTCACCCTTATGTACATGCAATGGAACAAAAGAAGAGAACGGATTATAGTCAATAAAAACACACCCTTAGATACTTATCCCAGATCTAAAGTTTTCAAGGTGGGGTGAGAAAGTTGAAAGTATAGAGAGTATTGAAAAGCTATGGTGAGGGATATTACACCACTGTAGAAGGTGTGGTGTGGAAATAAGGCATCCCTAAAAGTATAAACATTTACACTCTTATAAACCAATGTTACGTCAGTAAAATTAAACAACATCATGTTACAAGAAAGTTTTAATCTCAGTTCAGACCATTTGAAACTACTCATATCTGATCATTTTTCATCAACAAAAAATAGCCATCTAAATAATTCAACAGATGGAAATATTTCCCCTTTAGATATGAAGTCATTCAGGAATGTTGTAATATGGGGCCAGGAAAAATAGCCTGAAGGATTGGAGCACATGTCTGGCATGCAGAGGGTTCATGGTTTCATCCCCAGTACCCAGAGACCTTTTCACATCACCAGGGCTAATCCTGGAGCCCTGTCCAAACATATAAATCCACCCCCACAAAGCTGTGGTACAAAACCTGGAAGAAAGCAGACTACTCATTGCTATGAGCTCAGAGTCTGCTTAGAGCATCTGCCTTGCAAAGAATCCTTGGGTTCAGATCCCCAGGTGCCACTGGTTCACTGAGCACAGTCCCACAGCTCCTGTTTGAGATCCCAGGCACCAACCCAGCAGTGCAGAAGCCACACCCAGAGGAGTACATGCCTTCACAAGGACCGTGACGGAAACCATGTGCCAGCAACACAGCCAGGAAGGCAGTAGCTGGTGATCAGACAGAACATCACAACTGCAGCCTGAGCCTTCAAGGAGAGTGTGATGCCAAAAACACCACAAAAAAAGGTGTGGACAAGGCTTTTTCTCCAGCCAGCAGGGAGAGCCACAGCTGCTGTGTGACCCCCAAAGACCCACAGTGGCAATGATGTGAGCACCGCAGCCAGGCATCTTGTCACCTCGGTCATCAGGATGGCCACAAACACAGGCAATATTTTTTTCTTTTTTGGTCACAGCCAGCGATGTTCAGGGGTTTCTCCTGGCTCTGCACTCAGGAATTACTCCTGGCAGTGCTTGGGGGAACATACGGGATGCCGGGAATTGAACCTGGGTCAGCAGTGTGCAAGGCAAATGCCTTACCCGCTGTTCTATCGCTCCAACCCAAAACACAGGCAATTTTGAATCCAAAATACAAATTATTCCTAAAATTCACTTTCTGGAACGCTTTTCTTTAATTTATGGTCTGCCAAGCTAGAACTGTCAAAGGCATGTAAGAAAGAAAATGTATTTTGGCCATATTGGCTCTGCCTATGCTTGGTGGTGCTCCAAGGACCAAATGTGGTATGGCGAATTGAAACAGGTTAATGCTGCAGGTATATGCCAGGCAAATGCCTTAAGCTTTGGACTATCTTTTAGGATATAGAGTAAATGTTTTAAACTTTGTGGACAAGACAGTCTCTGCTACAGCTATTTAACCCCAGTTCTACAGTAGACAGAGATGAAACCGAAGTGAACTCATGGTTGTGTTCTAAGAAAACTTGACTTGAAAACAGGCAAGGAGATAACAGGCTAGAGTAGACGATTCCTTGTTCTAAATTATTAATTATTTCAAGCCATCACCCTCTCCACATTTCTGTTTTCTCTACATACAAATTGCAACTGCATAAGAGCAATTCATAGTATCACACACATTTCAAGTAAAGAGGAAGTGATTCAATATTTTTTTAAATGTAAAATATTCTATAAACCCTCACCAGGCGTGTCTAGAAAAACCATTTGTGAAAGTGGCCTCTTTGGGGACTGAGCCACGTGTATGGCTCATACACACCAGGATATATGTACGTGAATGTATGCACACCAGGATCATAGAAACTCTGCTTGCCCATGGAATTCACTGTTGCAGTCACTTCCTTTTAACAGCTGTAATAATTCAAAATCCTTTCAGGTAAATGACGTGTGGTGAAATAAAACTCTGGAGCTCATCTAGGACCACAGCAACAGCCACTTACACGAAACAACTGCCTTCTAACCAGAACAAGAGGAACAGCTGCTGGGGCCCAGTGGGCTGCTGGCCTCGTTCCGACACAGAAGCCGAGAGAGCTCAGTTAGCCTCTGCGTGCCAAGAATGTCTGGAGCACAACGCTGAGAGGGCTGATTTAGAGAAAACAGTCCAAGCTACCAAAACAAACGACGCTAGCTCAACATGGCTGAGCAGAACATCCCACAGATGCTGAGAACCGGGTGAATGAGAGCCTTGATGGAAAGTGACCCTTGTGAGCTTGTACTGATTTGTGAACAGAGCGTCGTTTCCATGAGATTCTCTCCCCTCTCATTTCACCCTTCCTCAGAGCTCTGTCGAGGAAACTGAACCCCTTGAGATTCTTTCTAGTCTGAAATCATCCGGGGTCAGTGCCAATATCCTAATATCAGCTACTGTTTCCATATTCCCTGTGGCTGAACTGAAATGGCCATTTATCAGATCCCTCAGTGAAAACCATCTCGGCCTCTGTCTTATCTTCTAAACACACATGTTGCTGGGGGAACATGGAGTTCTCGCTGTAGCTTTTCTCCCTATGTGATCTCTCCAGGTTAACCTAAAGTTCTCTCTGATCCTTCCATAAAATGCCCTTGCGCTAGTCTATCACTGGCAGTATCACATTGTTTATAATGATGGCCCAATGGTTCTGCATTTCTCATTAGATTGCTAGTTGCTGGACGGTAGGGCTAATATTTTTAGCATTTTTGCCTGACTAGAGGAGCTCTTCCAGTCAGGCAAGCATCTTCCAGTCAGGCAAATATAAAGATATCTTTAGATATCTTCCCTGCAAGGAATCATCAACAAATGTCAGATGAGTAATACTATCAAAAAGTGGTCACACTCAATTTTCCCCATCGTGTCTGTCACTGCACCCTGACAAAATCACTGACCTGGGTCCCAGCATTGATTCTAGTTCCTCTGATTCCTTTCTCTAATTCTCTGGTTCTCCAGTTATCCACACTCTCAGGATGTGTGGGTTTGGGGTTGAAATCAAATGGCCAGGATGGTGCCATTCACTGAACTTTTAGGACCATTGCATATTATTGACTTTTGCTGCTCTCTCACGCCTAATTCAATCTTTTAGGAAGAAACAGCCAGGAAGGTCTCAAATTAGACGGTGAGCCAGCCATTCCTTTTGGTGGCCACTGGTGAGGCTGAACCAATCCCACAAGCCCCAGTCCTGCTCAATCAAAATTGCTCCCAAATTGACCTTCAATAGCAAATACTGAGGTTCCAGCTTAGACCTGGCTAGGTTTCACTTAGGAAGCAGGAGCACTTTGGGGATTTGAAGTTGAATCACATTACTGTTTTAAATTGCTTAAAACAGTAATTCCATATTCTGGATTAAAGTCCTTTGTTTGAAGCTGAAGTTGATTTTACCTGAAGATCCCGCAATGTTGTTTCCTGTGTCTGTGCATCTCCTTCAAGAACTGAGTATCGGTCCAGTTTTTCTTGCTCTTGCCGCAGCCAAACCTCAAAAGCCTGCAGGTTTCGCTGATACTCTTGATGTAGGCGAACGAGTTTTTCAGATTTGGTGATGGCTTCCTATATTTGCATTCAAGATAATTTAAGATGATTGAGATAAGAATATTTTTCTACATGCCATAGCAATGCATTGTAAAAAATGCGTATCTTCAGTTTGAAAAAGGCTCAGTTATTCATTTGTTGGAACATGATTTATTTCCTAGGAGAAGGAAACTCCAAATTTATGTAAAGTTATGAAAATACAATGTCAGAATTAATGAGAAAAATATCATTCTGTTGCATTCACTACCTAATCTCTAAGTTCCTTATGGCATAACAAAAATACATTAGAAAAAATTTAAGTTTTATGTCATAAAAACATGATTTTGCACATAAAAAATAGAAATTATTATCTTGTGACTAGGATGTGCCCTAAAAGTTATTGTTTTTTTTTTTGTTTTGTTTTTTAGTGAGACCTATATCAGAACGATCGCTCCTACCGGGATTGCCAGATCTAGAAAACTCTTACCACCAGTGATAAAAATGCATTTATGAATTTTCATGAAGCTGCTCAATATCTCTTTCTTTCCCATTTTTTAATTTTTTTAATTTTTGGGTCACACCGGGTTAAGCTCAGGGCTTACTCCTGGTGATTTGCAGGGGCCCTAGGTAGTCCTGTGTACTGAACATGAGTTAGATGCATACGAGGGCAGCACCTAATCTGCTCTACTCTTTCTCTGGCCTTCTGTTTCTGAAACTAGAAACATCCTATGACTTTTTAGTTTAGAATGATTTCCCTTTTATAAATTTCCTATCCTAACAATGTTCAAGGGACTTGGTGTATCCAAAGAGTGTGTTTAAAACATTGGGGTGATTTGGCTTCTTTGATTCTATCAGCTGTTCCTGCCAGTACAGGGTCGTTACATCAGCACAGCTCCAGGGACTCCTAAGAAAATGGCTCTATACATATCATGGTCAGCCTTACCTGAGCTCTCTCTTTGATGGCTCTATATCGTTCCTGTAGATCCTGGAATTCCAGCTGGGTGACATAGTGCTCGGTCATGGCAGCCCCTTTGGCTTCTATGGTCTCCATCAAGGTACTGTGACTTAGCACTTCTTCATTCAATAACTAGAGAGCATAAAAGAAGTGAGACACAGACTATTGGTTCAATGACATTACCAAGATTAACAAATTTTAACAGCACACTTAACAAGTGATCTCAGCTTGCTAATCTGCAAATAAGTTACTATTTTAAGAGTAGGACTCTGTATATTTGTTGTCCAATCCTCCAAATTTCTCAAGATATTGATTACAATTGGCTTGTGTATCTTGAACTTGATTTGAGATATGGGATTCTGATAATCACCTTCCTATTCCTTCCAAGTACCTCACATCCACTTCTCCTTCATCTCCTGTCAAACAGTAAACATCACTGCTGTCCACCTGCACCACTGTCTGCCCAGGTGGTCAGCCAGAACATTCTCAGTCAATTCACCCAGATAGTCAGCTAGAGTATTCTCCATCAACCCAAACAAGATGAGGCCCTGTCAGTTCTGTCTCCTCGTTATGTTTGGCAAACTGCTCTGCACGTGTTATTCTCCTCTTTCAGACTTCTCAGTGCTCTGCTAGTGGTAGATTTTGTGTCACCAATTCTTTCCTCATTCATTTCCCGATGCTCTCCACACAGCACCCTGAGTCGTTAAGGGGTTGACAACTGTAAATGGAATCATGGCAGCACCATCAAAATCATTGGTGATCTTCCCAGTGCTGTCAAGATTATTGGAAAACCAGGGTGGGATGTGGGGATGGGGGGTGGGAGGGATATCGGGACTCGTGGTGGTGGAAAATGGGCACTGGTGGAGGGATGAGTGTTTGATCATTGTATAATTGAAATGCAAGCACAAAAATTTGTAAATCTACAACTGTACCTCATGGTGTTTCACTAATTAAAATTTTTTAAAAAATTAACATTTAGCCACTAAAAAAAAAGGATTATTGGAAAACCTTTAGGAAGCTCAACATGATTTGGTCCCGGCCCCCTCAGTCAACTCACCTCTAGCAACATCTACTTACTTTCCCCTCTAGCAACACACAAACTTTCTTTTAGGCTTCTCCCTGCTTTAGTGTTTAGTGTAGGTGTTCATGCCGCAAAGTCAATCTCCAAGACTTTTTTTTTTGCTTTTTGGGGTCATATCCAGTGATGCACAGGGGTTAGTCCTCACTCTGCACTCAGGAATTACCCCTGGCAGTGCTCAGGGGACCATATTGGATGCTAAGAATTGAACCCGGGTTGGCCACATACAAGGCTAATGCCCTCCCCGCTGTGCTATTGCTCCAGCCCTCAAAGGCTCTTTTATTATTTTTTACCTGGAAGATTTTTCTCTGCACTGAATTTCTTACATCCCAGTCTACATGTCAACAGTTTCAGGGAGATTTTTCCTGTGCATTTCCAATTCCGGGGTGTTCATTAGTGAGTCTATATTCCCTCACCAGAACACAGTCATCTCTTTTATTTACTGGAGCCTGACACAATGGCTGCATAGAGCAAATTCTCAATAAATATTTATTGAATTTTCTGAGAACATACCCAAGGAGCAGTGATCAGGGAGCCGGAGTCTTTCCTGACTGCCCCAGTGATGCTTAGGGGGCGCTAGTATCACATCTCACAGTGCTTGAGGGCCACCAGGGCCATACCAGGTGATGTTTCAGGGAATCAGAGCCAAGTGCTTCCAGGGACTGAAAATGGCGTTGAAACATGTGAAGCATGTGCCCTAACCTTTGTACTATTTCCCTTGCTCTGATTAGAAAACTTAATTGGTACACACACACACACACACACACACACACACACACACACACACACACTATTCTCCCATTGTTCATCGATTTTTGCTCGAGTAGGCCCAGCAACGTCTCCATTTTTTTTGAGACTTGTTGTTACTGTGTTTGGCATGTTGAATATGTCACAGGTAGCTTGCCAGGCTTTGCTGTGTGGGTGAGATATTCTCGGTAGCTTGCCGGGCTCTCCGAGAGGGGCAGAGGAATCGAACCCTGCTTGTCCGGGCTGGCTGCGCACAAGGCAAACACCCTACCACTGTGCTATTACTTCAGCCCACTTATCATTTATTATGATTCTTTAACAGAGAAAGTTAGGAATAGTTTAACTTGCAGGTACATACATGAGATCCAGACAGGTCTAGTGCGTTGGCATAGATCACATTAAACCATATAGGTTTCTAATAACTTTCTTTTATTGGGGCGGGGATGCACTTGGCGGTGCTCAGGGCTAACTCCTATCTCTGCACTCAGGGATCACCCCTGGCAGGCTCAGATGACCACATGGGGTGTTGGGGGTCAGACCTGGGTTGGCTGTGTAATAGTAGATGCCTGACCACAAGTTTTCAAACAACTTTCACATCACATTGACTCTGTGTCAGACAAGAAGCTGTGTTTATTATGTGAAAGAAAAAGCACCTGTATTCATTCAGAGAGGTATGCAAGCCTACATTTCCTAAAATTGATTTTTAAAAATCTAAATTATCAGAGGGCATGAAAACTAAGTCTAGGGAAGTGGAGATACTCAGCAAAATAACTTTTGAAATTTAGGAAAGTAAACAGGAAGTTGCCAAGGGAAGAGGCTGAGTTTGGATGTTCTGGGATGAGATTCTGCAAAGGTGGGGATTCTTAGAAGATGATGGCACATTCTGGAAATGACAAGAAATTCAGTGTGGCTTGAGTGTGGGTAGAAGGAAGGGAAAAGAATAAGGGAAAGAAGAATGGAAAGGAGTCCTGCAAAGCCATTGAGTGCGAGAGTTAAAGGTGAGTCAGACAAGGAGAAAAGCATGATGGAGCCATCCACACTTATCCAGGGCAGCAGCATGGAGACAAGGGACCAGGAAAGGAAGGGGTCTACAGAGACTCCAGGAAAGCAGGTAGATTATCACCTGGGGAGAAGTTAGCAGGACTTAATGCTTCATAGGAGGTGGGGATGGGAAAGGAAGATGCAGGGGGTTACAATGAAGGGCGTTCAGCATGGGTGATGCACATGAACCTGGATTAAAAAGAAATGAATATGAAGGATTTAGGAATGGACAGTGATAAGTACTGCTCAGGACATGATATGGTTGACAGGATACAGGTTGTGTGAAGCATATTCCTTGGAATAAGGTAGCTGCTGTAAATCAGAGGTCTCTGAAATGTTACGTTTCACATTACTATAAGAAGATAGAAAACATAATTAAACATACATTGAAGAAAATTTTAATTATTTGGGAGAGGGCGATTTGGGTCACACCTAACTGTTTTGGGGGCTTACTCTTGGCTCTGTGCTCAGGGATCACTTCTGGGAAGGCTCAGGGGTCCATGAGGTGCTGGGGATTAGACCCATGTCAGTAATATGCAAGGTAAGAGTCTTAGCTTCTGTGTTATCGCTCCCATTTGTTTATTTGTTTTGAAAAACCTTTACATGTAACATAGTTGACCCTTAAATAATACTGGGTTGGAGATGCTGATCCCATATAGGCAAAATTTCATATATGTTTTTTTGACTCTTACTAAAATTAACTATTTGCTAGTTAATCTTGCTTTCAGCGAATTAGTAAAGGCCTTGCTGAGAGCATGAAATGCTGACTAATAGACATTTTATATGTTTTATGTACTGTGTACTATATTGTTATAATAAAGTAAACTAGAGGGGCTGGGGCGATCGCACAGCAAGTAGGGCATTTGCATTGCATACAGCCAACCCGGGTTTGATTCCCAGCATTCCTTATGGTCCCCCAAGTACCACTAGGAGTAATTCCTAAGTGCATGAGCCAGGAGTAACCACTGTGCAAGGCTGGGTGTGTGTGACCCCCCAAAAGCAAAAATAAATAAAGTAAGCTAAAAAAGAAAATTTCATCCAGAAATATATAAGGAAGAAAAAATGTATTTAAAGTATCAAACAGTGCAGGAAGTTTGTTATTAACTGTTTACCAAAAAATTCACATTTTCATGTTTCTGTACAGTTTAAATGTATTCAAATGTGTATTGGTGTTCAGGGGTTAACAGTGCTGTTAAGTGTTTTACAGAACCACTATTAAAAAAGCACAAATGGAATATATAAAAGTATGTTATAAGAAGAAAGCATTTTGTATCTTAATTATGAGATAATAAAACATATCTCAGACTACCAAACTTTAAATGGCCTATATTCTAAATCATGGATCTATGAGACTTTCCTGGAACAGTAACATTTTGCTCACTTGTACAATGAAAAATCAAACAGTTGTCTAGGTAAAGAAGCTGTCAGGAATCACAGGACATGCCTCAAACAGAGGCGACTTACACGTACTGCGCTAGCATTGGGCCTTAGCACACATCCAAGTACCATGGCGGAATTCCCAAGGGGAATCTCAGAAAGACAAACACGGGAAATCTGGTCTCACCTTGGCATTCCACAGGGCAGCAGTCTTCTCCCGTAGCTCTGCCCGCTTCCGTTCAGAATCCTCCAGGCTGGCTTCCACACTGTCCATCCAGCTGGAAAACTGCCGAACGTCATCCTGATAGCTGGTCCACTTAGAAAGAGCTCCTTCGAGTTGACTGGAAGGCATGAGAGGCCAGTGAGTGAGCTCTGTGGTCCTCTGCACCTGCCTTACCATCCGCTCAAGCCCCCAGAAGGCCAGCCATCTGGACAGAGCCCTCTGGGGAGCAGGTGGCATGACCAGGGGTCTCACATCCTGGTTAGATCCCTGGCAAGCCTGGCCTTAGGAATCAAGGGGCAGAGAGGTCTGCGTAGACGGATGGGAAAGTGGGTGGGGTTGAACATGTGGAGGCAGTGATCCAGTCTCCAGAGACCTAAGGGCAAACTCAGGAGGACCACCCCTTCAATCCCCACCCCTGGAGCGAGGTCCCCGTGGAGCCTGCTCTCGGAGCATGGGGAGAAACTGGATGGAATTCCACCAATAGAGCTGCACACAGATCGGCGGATAATGGCATGTCAAGGGGGCAAAGGAAACTAGTACCCTCACTGAGTTGCATGACATTAGAAATCAGAAAAGCAGCCGAACAAAACCTGCTCACTTCCTGTACACATAAACTATGCACCTCCTTCTTTCAAAACCACATTTTTGTCTGTTTTGGTTTCGGTTTGGTTTGGGGGGCAGTGCTCAAGGCTTCCTCCTGGCTCTATGCTCAGGGATCATTCATGGCTGGGCTCACAGGCTCTATAATGTGTGAGGGATTGGTTGGCTGCAGGCAAGGCAACCGTCCTGTGTGCTGTCCTATCTCTGCACCCACAAGACATTTTCTTTTTTCTTTTCTTTTCTTTTCTTTTCTTTTTTTTCTTTTCTTTCCTTTGGATCACACCCAGAGATGCTCAGGGGTTACTCCTGGCTCTGCACACAGGAATTGGCTGAGCTTGGGGGACCACACAGGTTGCCGGGGATTGAACCCAGGTTGACCACGTGCAAGGTAAATGCCCTCCCAGCTGTGCTGTCGCTCCTGCCCCAAGAACATATTTTCACAGGGCCAGAGGTTCACCTCCATTCATCAGTTGTATCTGATTCTGTTCTCCTGCATTGAGTCATTTTGTGGCAGCGACTCTGGGCTTTGCCTCCATACACCTGTGATCTTGGCACTAGACACAGGACATCTGGGGCTTCCACTTACCCACTCTATGGCCACTTGGCCTGAGGTCACTCCCTGTCTTTGGCAGCCTCTCTGCTTGAGGATAATGTACTTGAGGGGTGCCAGGCTCTGTGGTCCCTGTGGCCTCCTGGGAGCTGACTCGCAAACTCTCCTGCATGCAGCCTATTCTACCCGGGAGCTGACTCGCAAACTCGCAAACTCTCCTGGGAGCCTGTTCTATCTGACTCCCTGCTCTGCCCGTGGGACTAAGTCCCAGCAGCACCCCCAGGGAGGTGCTTGGTACTGTGCCCCCATTTTGGCGCAACCTCTTCCTCACTGCTTTCTCACTTCCTGCTAGTGCTTTCTACTTTCCCTACTTGGTTTTCACTACTGTATTATTATATGATGAACTCTTGTCTTTTCACTTTATCACTGAATAACAATAGAGAAAAGTACTTGTAAACCTTGTAGTGTAGCAAACCAATGTGACCTCAATTGATTACAGAAAATAAATCCTAAATTTGTTTTCATACAAAGGTTGTAACCACTCAACACTTAGTTATGTAATCCCATAAGGCAGGGGTCTTCATAAGCCCCCATTGAAGAAGAGAAGTCTTATTTTTAGTGTTTTCTGGGCTACAGGAATTTAAGCCTGGAGTTGTTGAGGTCACCTAAATTTTAAAGAAAAGGTGGGGCAAAAGGAGAAAAAGAGGGAGGGGAAAGTGGAAAGGAGAGGAAGGAAAGAAGTAAGAAGAGAAGGAGCTTGGGAGGGAGGAAAGATGGAAGGAAGTAAAAGGGAAAGATGGGAGAAAAGAATAATGGAATGAAAGTAAGATGGTAAGAAAAATTAAAAGAAAGGAGAAAAGGGGGAAGGTACGGAGGAAGGAAGAGACAAGAAGGAGGGAATGAAGAAATGTAGGAAGAAAGGAGGGAAGGTTGGAAGAAGGGGTATTCTGCATTTAACTATTCCAAAAACGATACATGGTCACATTATTATTACAATATTTTTTTACAATATAGATGAAAAACTTAAGCTCCCATATGGAGTTATTTTCTTGAGTTCATAAAACCAGGAAGGAATGAAACCCAAACTCACCCTATATTCTGTTTTGCCATCCTCATTTGACTGATGTAAGCGTTCCACATTGACTGGTTGCCTCAGTTTACCTTTGCAAGGATGTAGAATATGTTGATGTCCTCTTGAGCTCCAATACAATTTATTTTAGACTTAATTGTATACTGAATTACATTGTTATTTAACTATTTTATCCGTTCTTATTTTCTTAATGATATGGTAAGCTGATTTTAAAGCATTTCTTTCTCTTCTTGAATTCTCCCATATCACCCACCCTCCTGTTGTCATAGGCAAGCAGCAAAGACTTGCAAAACCAACCCATTTTCTCACTAGAAATGACTTAAAAGAGCCTGAAAGCCTGGCTTGGTCAAGTTGGAGGTATCATATCACCTTATATAGTTGTCTCTTTAAAGAGAGCAGCTGCACTGATGCCAGACTGCCCACAGAAACCCTCAGATTTCTTTTCTCTTCTTCTATTTAGACAAAAGTATACCCACTCACATCGTACATTCATCCACAATTATTTGGTCTTATAGGGTGAATTTAAAATAGCTAACATATACCATAGTAAGTAGTCAAAGATATACTGCAGGAACACTTAAACAAGTTGAAGGCCTGTGAAGGTCACACTCTCCTTATGCCTGCAGAGAAAGGGAGGACACTGCAGGGAGAATTCCTTGGTCAGCATCACACACACACACACACACACACACACACACACACACACACACACCCTTCAACATCTTTCCTTGCTCCTCACTCCTCTCCCCCTCGATGCAAGGGCCATAGGTTTCTCCTTAGCTCAGCATCCGAATTCTGCATTCTATTTTGAGTTTACTAGACTTTGGCTTAGTTAAGCTTTGTAAGGTATAGCATGCTTAGGTTTGCACATTTCTTTTTCTCTGTTTGCGTACAGTTACTATATTTTAGTGTGGTCATAAATGTCAGCAGTTTACTATTCTCCTTAGCTTATTCTTATCTGAAAGGATAAGATGTCATCAATGATGCTGAAAGGAGTTGGGCCCTTTGCAGGAATTTTCCTTTTTTACTTATGCTTACTCAACAGGTCTTTTGTTTCGGGCTAGGGATGATATGGAAATCAAAAACAGGCATAATCCTTGTAGATAATTGTTATGGACTGAAAGGGTAGGAGGCTGTAATAAAATGATCAGACCTATGAATGTGGGTTGCAGTTCTGGTAAGTGCTAAAAAGGAATAGGCATGGCATGAGATTGATTCATGGTAGTGGATCAGGCCTGGCAGGCTACCAAAAGTATCCTGCCCACACAGCAGAGTCTGGCAAACTCCCTGTGGTGTATTCAATATGCCAAAACACAGTAACAATTATGGGTCTCATACTCCTGATCCTGAAAGAGCCTCGAATGTGGCACTTTTTAAAATCTCAGGGCTAGGATGAAGGAGAAGTTACTGGGGCCTGCTCGAGGCAATCGATGAACAACAGGAAGACAGTGATACAGAGATTGGATCAGGCAGATTAAAAAGCTGTGATGTGGAAGAGACCTTTGAACTGGGATCTGATAGTGGATGGAAGCTTATGATACAGGAAGAAGAGGATCGAGTAAGAGAGCAAATCCAAGTTGGTGAGACTCATATTCCATTACAGACCCAGCAAATATAATGTCTGCTTATAAGAAGTGTAGGAGATGGACAAGCTAATATTGAGGAGGGGGCCGGAGGGCTTTAACATTGCCTGAGAAAAACTAAGGAAAACATACTTCATACAATTACTGAGTATCAGTTGAACTCAATCAATCAGGGATAATGAGTAGGAATTACGGGAAAAGGAATGGAGGAAATGAAGTTATTATGTAAGGGCCCAGACATGTAGAGATTCTGGAGGGAGCTGAAACATCTGTAAGGGAGAGGATGCAGACAGGGATTCCATGAGTGCTCTTTGAGGTTAAGTTGACTTATCTGGAGCCAGAGAGATAGTACAGTGGTATCACAATTGCCTTGCATACAGGGTTCGATCCCCAGCACCCCATACGGTTTCCAGAGTACCACCAGTAAGAATCCCTCAGCACAGAGCCAGGAGTTACCCCTGAGCATCGCTGCATGTGGTCCAAAACCAACAACAAAAAATTAAAACCCCAAAGCGTATTATTCTCAGGGATAATCATTGCCGTAGCATATAAGAGAATTGTCAAGATGAACATATTTTCGCCCTGAAACTTTAAAACACTCTTTTATGTTCAAATTGCATATTTTCAATCAAGATAAAAGTATTGGAGAATAGATATACTCCTTTCCAAAATGTGGGGAGTATATGTATTTTCACCAGCCTGTGTTCATGTTCTTCAGACTGAAACTCAGAATGAATGAAACTTGGATATAAGAAACTCTGTGAGAGAGTGCTCTCCTTTCGCACTCATGGCACTATCACATCCCCCCCCCCTTTCTTTTCATACTTAAGTTTCCGGAAGGTAAGATGGGTACTCCTACTTTGTGAATGCCTCAGATCTTAGGAACTTAGACTTGCTCCCTTGCCCATCTGACTTTTATCATCTTCAATCAGGTACTTCAATAAAAGTAGACTTCAAAGAAAATGAACCTAACAATTTAAAATTTAGGAGCCTGCTTTTTTATCTTGTCACTTTCCTCAATCTTTCCTATGTCAGATTTGATCAGTGATAGTGCTTGATTAATATTCCAATTTTGACACAAGAATCTGCTTACCTTGCTCTTTTTCAAGTGAAGAATGAAGATGTTAGTTTGTTGTGTTTCTGTTATTTTCTTCACTGGATTGTATGACAGATCACATGTTTACTGTTCAAACAGAATTCCCTTAAGACTGCCAATATGTTGTCTTATATTTGTACTTTCTTATCAAGGAAAAAGTCAAGTTATATAATAGTTTTGTTGGTTTATCACCACTCGGGGAAAAAATGAAAGACCTTAGCATACAGTTGCTATAGATGATAGATAAATGTAGATAAATGGATAGGTAGATGGTTTACATAATGTAAAATAAAAAAAATGATTTTTATGATGAAATATTTATTGTTCTAATATAGGATGAAGAGGAAGAAATCAAGCAAGAAATTAACATGCTTAAGAAATATTCTCATCACCGGAATATTGCTACATACTATGGTGCTTTTATCAAAAAGAACCCTCCAGGCATGGATGACCAGCTTTGGGTAGGTCACTTTATCTACCCAAATTTGTCTTTATTTGTTTGAATTTGAAAGAAAGATGGTTTGGGCCATATCCAGCATTGTCAGGGCTTACTCCTGACCTGGGACCATATCTGGGTCTAAGGATCAAACTGCGAGCATCCCCTTGCAAGGTCAGAGTCTTGTCACCTGTACTCTCTCCAATACCCCCAAATTGCTCTTTCTTGATGAAGAATAATCAGGTTTTACATGTCCATTTCTCTGCCTGATAACTATGTGGAAGCAAATTGTTTGAAACCCTTGGCTCCATGATTTCCATAAAACATTGTGTACTTAACATTGTTTTCTTCCACGTCCTTGAATACCTATAAATCCTTTAAATATTTCTAGCTGCTCTTACTTATTGTGGCCCATCTTTATAAATGGCTCTGCTTCTTTTTCACCAGTATCTTTATTGTATTTTCACCGTATTTTAGACACCACACTATTTATTTTGTATGGATTATAAACTCACTCTTTTTGCAACAGTTGTCATTATTATCCTCACTTGTTTATATGATAAAAATAAGATTTACACAGAAGATAAATAAGCAATCCCAAATCTCGGTAATTAGAAATGGTACAGATACTTTGTAATCTTGGTCAATGTGAGTCTTTCCCTGTTTTCTATAATTATTTTATGGATGAGTGAAATTTTAAATTCAAGTTTTATGAGTGAAACATACTAGATAATGTCTGATGCTAAATCAAAACTTCATTTAGTATCCAGTGTCTAGCTAAATGGACTTGTACACCCTACCCCTGTCTTACTTACCCAGCCCAAATTTCCTCTCTTACCATTTCTGATTTCTGTAAATGGATGACTTGTTCACTTAATTTTTCAGGTGGCACTTACTAAGTCTTTTTTTAGACCTATAATTAGATATCGTAGGTTAAAGAATTTTAAATATTTTCATTTTTCTCAAAACAAATATAATCATAAATGTATGTATATATTAATATTGTAGCAATATCTAGAATATATATACCAATTGTGTTCAACATCCATGTTTCTGGGAAATTTTTTAAATCACTCAATTTTTGAAACATTTTTCTTTTGTACATCTACATTGTTTTTCTCGTATGTTTCTCTGAAGTCTAGCATCAGAATCACTTCTGCTTTTTCCTCTTGTTTTTGCTTCTCGTTATCTTTATTCTTCACTGCTATCAGGTCTATGAGGACAAGAAAATGATTTTTATATCTCAGAGTTGTCCTGAGCCTTTGGGAAGTTCTGGGCCGTGAGGCTGACAGAATATCTATTTATTTGGTGACTGAAAAGTAATTATTATTTCTACATACTTGGTTGGGCTGGAGTGATAGTATAGCGGGTGGGGTGTTTGCCTTGCACGAGGCCAACCTGGCCGACCCGAGTTTGATTCCTCTGCCTCTGATTCCTCTGCCCCTCTCGGAGATCCCGGCAAGCTACCAAGAGTTATCTTGCCCACATGGCAAAGTCTGGCAAGCTTCCCATGATGTATTCGATATGCCAAACACGCTAACAAGTCTTACAATGTTACTGGGCCCGCTTGAGCAAATCGATGAACAATGGGAGGACAGTGACGGTGACAGTGACATACTTGGTCAAGCTATTATTCTTAATTCACCTAATGGCTACCAATACTTTTGAGAATCTAATTTCCATGTGGCCTGCGAGATCAAAAGGCTATAATAAGATGGCAAAAATTGGAAATGCTCTATATTCCCAAAGGCCGTGGCATTGTCAAGAATCTATTGTAGCAGTAAACGCTATATTGTTGTAAGCAGCCACAGATAATAAGAGGATCATAATAGTTCTTTTAATGATATTTATAGAAAGACTTTTGTAGTCAGACTATGGCTCCAGATTAAAAGAAAGCACTAATGTAGCTCTGGAACCACCTCTCAGCTCATCACCTGAAGCAGTAGAAGTATTTCTAGATGAGTCACACCTAATTGTTAATACCATTCCTTTTGCGAGATAGGCCAGAGCAAGTAGTAGGTTTTCTTATTTAATGAAAATGTAACATGGAATATTTTATTTATAGAACATTGATTGTGGGAAGGAGAGGAGTGGTCAAGCAGGACCTGATTATTTTCACCTTTTTTTCTTATGGTGAGATTTTTTTTAAGCAAAGACAAATTGCTGGATAAATTTAGTTGACTTTTCCAGGATCTCCATATGTATTAATAAACTCATGCCAACTGAGTATTGGTATGGACAGAATACACACAATGGCCAATTTGCTTGATCTGAGGTTCTGAAAGGTGTTGGAACTTGTTATTTTGTGGGGTTAAGGGTTACTCTTTCCTGAATTTGCTCAGGGCTTACTCCTAGCTATGTAATCAGGGATCACTCCTGGCCGTGCTCGGGGTACAATAAGGATCAACCTAATTAAACCTTATATAAGCAAGCAACTTACTCACTATACTACATCTCCAGCCCTGGCTATCATTTTATTTTATTTTACTTTTGATGAGATAAATCTGCAGTCCTTTTTTAGGTCAACCCTGGGAGAAAACAGCAGGCTTGTTTGCATCTGTATGGTATGAACATGAGGTTTTGTATTCTAAAAATGAGTCACTGCCCACAAGTTCTCATCGTGCACAAATACTCGACTCTTGAGCATGGCTATGCATGTTAGGAACAAAGAATCTGTATATTTGTGTGTTATTTATTGATTCCATTTATTCATTCACCCTCCAAATACACATCAACACTCATCAAGCACTTGTTTGACACGAGACATTCTTCAAGACAGTTAAGCTATCTCAGTGAACAAAACTGATGAAAGTTCCTACTTTCATACAGCTTATGTTCTTACAGGAGATAACAAACAACACATGTAACAAATAAGAACACTCAAGGGGCTGCAGAAAGCTGATAAGTTCCTGGAAAAGCGGTTAACAGTTCCATGGGAGGCAGATAAAGGTTGTGGTGGTGAGCAGAGTGGGCAGAGGAAGTTCCACTGTATGTGACTGAAGGAAGGCCCCGTATTTTCCTGGAATAGCCATGAGTCTAATGCAGTCAGAACTCATGGGAGAGGATGACTGGATCCATAGCATAGAGGCTCTTGGGGGGAAAAGGCAGCTTTCACTCTGAAAGAGGTGGGTGCCATTCGGAGATTTTGAGGTGTGGGAATGGGTTCTGACTCCCATAGAGACAAATTTCTCTGGTTGGTAAGTGGGTGGGAGGGGTGGAGACTAGGCTGACTGGAAGCCATAGCAGAAGCAGGGAGAGCGAGAGGAGACTTTTTTTTTTTTATGTAGGAGTACTGCCATTTATTCAGCCACTGATTAGCTGATTGAATTGTGCATGAACTCCACCTTACCTTTTTTTTTCATTTTTTATAATTTTATTTATTGGATCACCGTGAGAGCAGTTACAAAGCTTCCGGGTCTAAGTCTTGGTCATACAATGAAACACCCGTACCTTCACCAGTGCCCATTCTCCACCCCCAACAACCCCAGT
>JAOXYA010160360.1:0-21146 GCA_028565675.1 Sorex palustris | reverse complement strand
ATGTTCAATCATTGTGCGACTGAAACTCAAACATGAAAGCTTTGTAACTCTATCTCACGGTGATTCAATAGAAAAATTAAATTATATTTAAAAAGCTTTCCCAGGACACTCCAGCAAGAAGGGACCCTTGAGGACAGAGCAAGAGGGAGGGACACGCTCTCCACTGCACCTACCCCGGGCACCCACAGAGTGAAGCTCGGGCCCTGTTCCATGTGTCCAGAGAGAGAGAGAGAGAAAGAAAGAGAGAGAGAGAGAGAGAGAGAGAGAGAGAGAGAGAGAGAGAGAAGGAGTTCGGGCCAGCAACATGCTCACCACCAGCATGGTGAGGCTATTCCCAGAGTGACGGCCAACGCAAGACTCCAAGTGAGTGTGGACAGACTTAGGTGTACAGCTCCAGAGCCCTCTGAGAAATCTGAAACCTCAACCTCTGTCCTAATAGTGACGAGTTGGACCAACGGTCCCCAAGCACCTTTGAGCCATCTCTGCCCAATCAAACACATTCGCGGACCCCTCATTAGAGGCCGGCCCTTGTGAGCTCTAGGAAACAAACAGTGGCTTTGTGGGAGGAAGAAGCTACGGGCCAGCGCCCAGCTTGAGACAGCCCAGGGTACACTCTGGGGCTGAGGCTTTGTGCGCTGCCTGCGTTCCCTGAACACATCTACATCGCTCTCCTTGGGACCTTTGCAAGGTCTGGCTGTGACTCAGTTGACGCAATACATCAATAAACACAGAAGACTACTGTCCTTATTCTGAGAGAAACGTGACCAGAGGAGGCGTGTTTCCCCTAGAAACTTTCAGGCACATCTTCTCGAAGACCCCATCCCTGGGATGTAGCCATTAAAGAGAAGTATCCTTGGCTCGTGGTATAGTTTTTCATCAGGATTACCTTGCGAAAATGCAGCTTATCACGCAACAGTGCTGCATGTCTTACTACAGCATGGAGTTGCAAGAGCACAGGTGGCAAGAGCCTGGCCCCACCTCAGATGACAGTGTGGCTGTGGCTGAGAGGAGGTGGCAGAGGCGAAAGGAAGAGCGCAAATGTGCAAGAGCTTACGGCCAGTGGCTAGGAGTGCGGGGTCAGGCCACGCGGGACACAGGAGGAGTCATGGGCATTTGTGCCACTGCTGCTGAGGAGTGTGAGGCGGGCAGTGTGAGGAGTGTGACCGGGAGTGCTGCTGAAACCAGCCCGCCTGGTGTTCATGCAACTGAGAAGTGGAGCAGGGGCTGAAGGAGAGAAGAAGTGCCCGTCTCCTTGGCAGCCCTTCCCCTTTCTGGAGGACAGGTTTCTTCTCACAGCCTCTCTTCTGGTTCCATTTTACTTTTGTCAGCCACATTATTGAATGAGCTGCTGCTAGGAAGAACAGGAGGTGGAGGTGGAAAGGTGGAGAAAGACAGTGTGAATGGGGGGTTGCAGGGCTTGGTCCGATTGCCAGCAGTCCGGAGTCTTCGGACTATAGTGCTTAGGCCAACTTGGCCCCTTAGTGGACCCAGTCAGTGACTGACCCTCAGAGGGAAAGCTGTTCTCCTCCAGGAAGGGGAAGAAGAACCCAGCACGCTCTAGCCCCATTGCCCGGAGCACGGGACAGTGAGGCCCGCCCAGTTTCCCCTCCAGAGGCGTCAGAAGCCCATGGGTAATATGCAAGGGTCTCTCACAGGGTGAGACTGTCACACAACTGGACGGTCACTGCCCAGGGCCCCTCCCTCTCCCCCAGGAAGTCCCCCTCAGTGGAAGCCTTGAAGGGAAATGACATCACGTGGTTGGGTCACGAGTAAACAAGAGTGAGGCGATGCTGAGAACCATTCCAGGCACTAGGGGACACTCGAGACAGTGCCAGGGCCACTGACCAGCCCATCCGAGAGGGGGCTCTGTGGAGAAGATCAAGTCGGCGGCAGTTTCCTGTACCCCGACACGTCCTGGGATGCGTCTGCTGCTCCATGGAGTGTTTGCAGGCCCCTGCAGATGCCAGCACCTCGCCCAGACCCCACAGTAACTGCCAGGAGCATATTCTCACCTCCACCCCCAGGGGATCGTGCGGCACCTCTCACAGCCTGGGCAAAGAGTCCAAGTCTCCAACCAGATGCGGCAAGCTGGGACCAAGCCCGCACCTGCAGGGCCCTGCCCGGGGCACGTTCCACGCCTGGACGCAGCACCAGCAGGACCACAGGCAGCCTCTGTCCTCAGAGACCTCGGGCACCACCAGGGAGACGCAGGCCTGAGGTGGCACCTGTCCCTGCCAAGCGCCCCCTCACAGTCCAGCCAGTATGACTCGTCGGAGCGAATGCTGATAAGGAATGCTGATAAGCGGTTTGTGGCCTTGTGCTCATGCTAAGGTAGAGGGAAGTGCCGGCTGCGACTATGGCCGCCCACAGGCCAGGCTTCCCGGGGGGCACACCAGCTGTACCCCTCGGCCTGGAGGCGGGACATTAGCTCCTTCCTGCAAGGCCTTCAACAGCAAGCAGAGAGGAGAGCTCCACTCAGGGGAACAACCATTCCCTGACGAGACCGGGGAACAACATTCGGCTCTCTAGCTAGATTCCAGCATCCCCCAAATATGGGCGCCTCCCCCCAAAGTAGGGTGAGAGACGTGAGGGCACTGAGGATCCCTCTGCACTTCAGCCGGTATGGTCAACTGTCCCTCCCATAGCAGGATGCCTGGGTGGCCCTCGACACACTGGCCAGGGGACGGGACCCTCCCCTGCGCCCCGAGGCCCAGATGAGCCTCAGGGAAAGCCGAGGATACTCGGTTCTCACACAGCTGCTCTGCTCTGGCTGGGCTGGCACTGGGTCATGCCCAGTCACTTCCTCGGAGGGGCCACGGTGCCTGTGGCCAGTCAGAGCAGCATTGCCAGCCCAGCATCCACCGGGGGCACTGGCCTCAGGGCCATTCGACAGCCTCACAGTGAAGAGGTCACCACAGCCACGCAGTCCCTGGTGTGGCTGCTCCCCTGGACACGAGGAGGCAAGTGTGAGCTCCACAAGGAAGCGTGATGACTTGGCATGGGGACGCTGTAAACATCTCAGTAACGCTCTCCAGGCTGAGAGAGTAGAGAGGTCGAGCACGGAGACACTGTGACATCTCAGTAGGGCTCTCTGACTGAGAGAGTAGAGAGGCAGAGAGTGCCTCACACGGGCAGACCCGGGTTCTGCGCCCAGCACCCTATTCGGCTCCCTGAGCGTTGCAGGAGTGATCCCTGAACAGAGCCAGGAGCTCGTCCTGGAAAGTGCTGGGGGTGGCCCCCAAATCAAATCCTCCTCCTCCTCCTCCTCCTCTTCTTCCTCCTCCTCCTCCTCCCCATCATCATCATCATCATCGCTGGATTGAGTCGAGCTGAAATCACACCGTGTTAGGTAGAATTTAGGCAGATCAGGCCAGGCTTAGCTGAACTTAGATTGGTCACTGTCACTGTCACTGTCCTCCTGTTGTTCATCGATTTGCTCGAGCAGGCTCAGTAACGTCTCCATTGTGAGACCTGTTGTTACTGTGTTTGGCATATTGAATACATCACGGGTAGCTTGCCAGGCTTTGCCATGCAGGCGCAATACTCTCGGTAGCTTGCCGGGCTCTCCAAGAGGGGCAGAGGAATTGAACCCGGCTCGGCCTGGCCGGCTGCATGCAAGGCAAATGCCCTACCGCTATCATTCCAGCCCAACTTAGATCAGTAGAAATGTTAAAATGGATTTCATCTGTTCATACTTTACTTATCAATGTGCTACAGGAGGATTTAAAATCATAAATTGTAGTGCCACTCCAAACGAGAACTGGCATTCTGTTTCCCCAAAGTCGGGCTCAGCCACACTCTCTGGAAACCCTCCCAGCCCCGGGGTGAGTTGAAAGGAAACCTGCAGGCCGCGCCCTCCTGTCCTTGAGCCCTGGGCACCCGGCCACAGCTCGTGAGCTCTCCGCTGCGCTTCGAACAGGGAGGCTGCTGCGTGTGTGCCGGCTGGCATGGCCTGTTGGCACTTTCCCGATCTCCTGCACGAACAGCATCTGCCGACTCCTGGGCGGGGCTGCAGCGCTGTTGTAGGGCTCTTAGCGGTGACCGAGAAGGTGCTCAGTGCTCAGTGTTAGAACTGCCTGGCACGGAGGAGTCTGAGGTGCAGCCTCACTCCCCGTCCATGTCCTGCCCACACACCCCAATCACATGCCCTCAGCTCTCCTGCCAACAGAGGTGTGCCTCCCACCTGGCCTGCGTTCCTGCCAACGTTTGCTGGTGCCGACGGAGGAAGGAGCGGGACAACGCTGCGTGCATGCTCCAGCCCACCGGCACGTTCCCGGGGCAGCTTCGCTCATTCTCCACGGGGGAAAGCTGTGAGCGGCTCACCTTTTCTGTACTGAGGGAAGCATCGTGCTTCTTTTAAAAAATAAAAAAGAATTTTTTGAATGCATGGGTCACATGGTCCGAAAGCCGAACAATGGCAAAATCTAAAAGTATTGGCCACAGAGATGGTCCAGGGGGCGAGGTTCTCGACTGGCCACAGACACGGTCCAGGGAGTGAGGTACCGCCGTGCACGCATCTGGCCCAGATTCCATCCCTGCTCCCCCCAGCTCTGTCAGGAATAAGCCCTGAGCCCAGCCATGTTGCCCACTGTATGGTCCTTCAAAGCTCGAGAAATAAATAAGTAGAAGTACTGCTTCTGCCTTTGCTTCTTTTTTTTTTGCCACATTTTCTTTGGAGAATAAAGAACCATGCGTGAGGTAGAAAGGATCCAGCCTGTGCTACACCCTCTCACCTGACCCTAGCAGAACGGGAGGAGGGGTGGCGGGGGAGGGAGTCAGGCTGTGGCTTCCGGTCACTGCTCAGACTCGTCCCTCACGCTGGATGGAAGCCTCGGGTCAGGGAGAGGCTGAGGCTGACAGAGCATGTGAGGGACTAGGACGTGGCACCAGCCTGGGCCGAGCCTGGCTGAAGGCCACATGTCCCTCTGGCCCCCGGGTCTCGTCCCCACGCGGCAGCACCCTGGCTGTCCCGCTGAAGCACTCCATCATACAGCAGTTTTCAAACCCATCTGTGCCAGGCGCCTCTTCGGGGGCAGCCGCCAAGACACCCCCAAGTTTGGTCGTCCGAAGTCCCCAGTAGCCGCCCAGCGCCACACCTGTAGCCTGGCTGGGCGCCTGGGCCTGTAAATCCGCCAGGCCCTCCTGGGGACCGTGTCAGTGGCCCAGGCTGGCTATCCCCTCTGTTCCCCACTTCGCTCTGGCCGGGCCAGCTGGGACCCGCCTTCAGAGCCGCAGGCCGGCGCTGCCTGGGTGAAACCCCCACCGTGGGGAAGTAAAACCATTCTCATTCTGTTTTAGGAGCCACCACTGGCTCTCTGGGCTGACTCCCGGCCCTGTGCTCAGGGGTCACCCTGGCTGACTTGAGGGACCGCATGTGGTGCTGGGGATCAGCCCTGGGTCAATCACGTGCAAGGCCAGCACTGCACTGGCCTCTCTCGGCCCCACAGGGGTCCTTCCTTCTTTCCAGATCCCTGGGGCTTAAGTAGCAGATGCCACAGGATCTCTCCAGCATTATTTAATGACGCAGGTGGAATTCGGGGGTGCAAAGCTCGAGGTCACTCATGAATTCCAGTGTGGGGGCAGACTCTCCATCTCCTCTGCCAAGCATCCCTCCAGCTCTGCCCAGGGGCCAGGGCCATGGAGAAGCAGTGTGGAGTCAGACGAGCTGGAACCAGGGCTAAGCTTCCGTCCACTCCTCTTGCCTCCGCAGAGGGAAGGAGGACGGGGGAGTTGCAGGACCCTCATTGAGGGTGGACAGTTCCCCGGCATCTGGGTCCTCCTCCTTAGTCTGCCTGCACGGAACTCACAGAGCAGAGATAGTTTCTGTCTCCTGCTCATCCGCCTGCTCTCTGCTTATTTGTCTCAATAAATCTCTCCTGCTCCTCCTCCTCTTCTTCTCTAACAAATTTCTTCTCCTCCTCCTTCTTCTCTTTCTTTTGGCAATGACGGAGTGGGACCCAGCTAACAAGACACAAGTCACTTCATTCAAGCCGCATGAGAAGTGACTGCCGTGGGAAGATGGGCTTGGGGAACTCATGGGCACACCCACTGGGCCTGCGATAGACCCCCAGGCTGTCTACCAACCCCTGCACCAGGCCAGTCAGCGGCCACTGAAGACACCGGCTGGTCAGGGCTGACTGAGGACCATCTAACGTGTGATAAGGACCCAGAAAAGGGCAGGGCAGTTTCCAGAAAAACCTTATGCAGCCTGACCACAGGTGCAGGTGGATCAAACACTGGACAAGAAGGAAACTGCGAACCCACTAACTCATCCTCTGCCTCCCGTTCCCCTTCTGTTTCTTGCCTTTTCCAGCTCTCACACCCTCCTGCCACTCCAGGGTCCCCCTACCAGGACCCAGTCATGCCCGCCTTCCGGCGCTTCTCACAGAGGTTTCCCTGGGCCTCCTCTCCTCGCCACGATCCTGCGCCCTGTCCGGTCACCCTGCAGGAAGCTGCACCCTTCTCGGGGGGTGAAAGAGGCTGAAGGGGCCTCGGGCACATGAGGACCCTTGAGCTCTTCACTGTCACCCTGCAGGTGGCCTTGCTTACTCTGCACTTCTCCAATTTCCCTTCCCCCAGACATGGTGTCCCCCTCTGAGCACTTCTTAGAAAACTTGGATGAGTCATTGTGTGTCAACACACACACACACACATACACACACATGTGCACACATGCACCCGTGTCTGCAAGAGGGACACGCCTCATAGTCTGGGTCTGAGAGCCCCAGTCATACAGCTGAGCAGGAGGTGTGTTAAGTGGCCCCGTTTCTGAGGAGCTCTGGGCAATGGTCGGAAAGAGACACTGAATGCTGGGACCTAGACACTGTTAGTCTCGGACAAATGCTCTGGCACAGCACCAGCGCTAAATGGACCCCATGACGTCGTGGTGACACTGGACTCGAAGCTGCTGATGGTTCCAACGCCCCCACGATTGGGCCCCCTGAGGTGCAATGTCAGGCTGAACGTCTGCTACACTAGCAAATGAGCTAATTCTCACAGCTCACAGCAGACATGTTTGTTCCCATTTCTAGGACATGAAATTGGAGCTCAGAGAAGAAAATTTAATTCACACAGACTGAATTCTGCTCTGATTTGTGTTCAGCAGAAGTTACCGCGGGCAGGAGACATATCTCAGAGGGATAGTGGGGGGCCGTAAGCCGGAAAGGGACACAGTGCGCTCTCCGTGGTGAGCAGATGCTGAGGCAGAACCTGTCTCCCCCATGCCCAAAGGCACAGCCGCAGCACTCAGAACCCAGGGTGGACGCTGGAACCCAGCCCTGCGACAGGCAGAACTGATGGTGCCCAAGTGAGAAGGTCCTGATGGAACCACTGAGCTTTATGTAAGCAAAGAAGCCCCAACCCTCAGCAGCTCAGAGCAAGAAACAGCCTCAGGTGGGCTACGGCAGAGCACAGTCATGGGTCAAACAGGTCACCTCCCGCATCCAAAGTCTTAAAGGATGAACTGGTTCTTCTTCACACCCTCTAGGAAAAGGCAACTTGAGGACTCGTCATATCCAGGAAAAACAACCAAAGTATGTTCTGAGTATTCCAAGTCCTGACAGCACCGAGCTTCTGAACCCTGACTCCCGCCTACGTCAGGGCCACCAGCCGTGCGGGCGGTGGGGGCGGACGGCTCGACTGCTGCCAGCAGCTCGGAGGCACCCAAGACTTGGGATTTGGGGCAGAAATCAAGTCCCTCCCCACGCTGGTCTTGGCTGTCCCCTGAGCTGCCCAGTCACCTCACTAGTGTGCGGCTCCGACCCGGAAGGACACTGTCCCTCCGGAGCCTCCAACAGGCACGTTGCCAGGACAAACTCTGACTCGGGATTTTCTCGTAACTCTGGAAGACCAGGGTGGGGAGCAGCGAGGTCAAGGGTCGGGTGTGTGGGAAGGAGGGACTGAGGGAGCCTGTGATGCCCCCACTGAAGCTGCCAGGGGCGCACTTCTGTCGTGTGTGTGTGTGTGTATGTGTGTGTGTGTGTGTGTGTATGTGTGTATGTCTATCTGTGTGTGTGTGTGTGTGTGTGTGTGTGTGTGTGTGTGTGTGTGACAAGCCCCGCGGGCCAGGCAGGAACTTGGAACTCAGCAAGGCACTGAGCCATTGGGGTCACAGACAGATGCCACCATGGCCCTGACCCCGCTCCAGAATGGCAGCTCGGTGGGAGAGGGGATGAGGGAGCACTGGGAGCTGCTTGCGCTCACTGGGCACAGAGTCTTGAGGGCTCGGGGTCTTCAGAGAGTGAAACCGATAAGCCCCCAAACCGGACAGTGCTCAGGGGGCAAACAAGCCCAGGGCATCCCCACCCACAGAGGCAGGAAAGTCAAGGCTGGTCAAGCTGAACACGGACTCCCACGGGCCTCACCGAGACAGACTCCAGGCTGTGTGGAGAGAGAGCGTGGGTCACACCCCTGGTCCCGAGGACAAAGGCACTGCAGCGGTGAAACAGACTCCAGGGGAGAACACGGCAGCTTGGCCACTTGAGACACAGCACAAGACCAAATGTTTAAATTCTGTAAGCATGGGGTGAAAAAAATCTACCTACCACAACACAATAGCAACAGCAGATATTCAAATACTCCTTCACAAGATCAGGCTAGGCAACTGAAATAGCATCAGAGAGCAACTTAGTCTAACAGGTACCATCCATATCCTGAAAAATACACACCGTCCTTTCAGTACCCACAAGGTAAATACCAGCTGCAGATCAAACAGCAAAGAAATTCCAATAGTCCAAGGGCAGCAGAGGGGCCAGAGTTCCCACAGGCAGTGACCGGCTGCCACACCCAGGCCAGTGACCAACCCACTGCTAGGTACCACTCCAGAGGCCCCTGAGAACCACTGGTACAGTGCTCGGGGCCCCCAAGCATGGCCAGGAGTGGCCCTGGTGGTCTCCAGCTCCAGGAGGCCCAAGGGACACCATATCCTCAGTGCCAGAGGGCCGAGAATCACGGGAGCCCCCAGATCTCCTGAACATCACCCGGGGGCCTCCCAGATTTCCTGACTAAATATCCAAGCATCAAAGCCACAGGTGAGTGACGTACCTCGCTTGGAATGGATTCCCGTGTGGGGCCTTTATGGTCCCCTCTTTCCAGGTCCCAGACTAGCAATGCACTCGTGGGACATCAGTCAACACTCGCTCTTTCCTCTTCTCCCCTGCAAGATTTCTGAAAACTCTTCCTCCCGCCCCACTTAATATCTTGTTGACAATGACCTACAGCTATGGAGGGCAAATTTATGGAATACTCAGCTGAAATTTTGCTGGACTGGACATCAAATATCAGAATCATGAAACTGAGATCTGATGCAGTCCTGATGGTCCAGAGTCAGTCAAAATAGAAGAACGATTAATGGGTCCTTCAAATTTGGGATAAAATCTAAAGAAGTGAAGACTGTTGAGGATTGAATTGAGCCATACTGTGACGTTTAAAAGTGACAAACCACACAGAGGTCAGTGGGAAGTAAGTGTGCTTGGACCAGCAGCAGACCCCGACACTGTCAAGGAGAGTGTCAAGGGGGAATGGGGGGACCCAGTAAGAGGGACACCGCTGTCCAGTGTGGTCTGGGTGACACGGCCATTTCCACTGACCAAATGGGTGGCCTGGGGGCTCTGAGAAGGCCACAAGCAGACAGGCTCTGGCTCTGCTGACCTGAGAGGCTGGACCATCCTTCAGGCTTACATGGGTGGGCCCAGACTGATGCAGTGCTGTCCTGAAGCTCAGGCAGTTCCCAGAGGGCGTCTCCTCCCTGGGCAGCCCTACTCCCTTGAGACGGATGTGACCACTCCTTTACAGTGCAGGGACTCAGGACCCCTCACATTCTCCCTGTGCAGTGTCACTGCTCTCTGGGTCAGCCAGGGTCCCTGACCGCTGGCTCCTTTGTGCAACCAGATGGTCTTTGTGCTCTGCCTGCCCCTGGAGCCTGAGCAAGGACATTCTGGGGTCCCCTTGTATGTGCATCACCCCCTCACAGGGTCCTCATGTATGTGATCACCCCATACACAGGGTCCTCATGTATGTGCGTCATCCCATTCTTGGGGTGTTGCTTATGTTAACCAACCTGATTCTCAGGGTCTCTTGTGTCTGACAGCCCCATCCTGCTGGGCTGGACTGCACTCTGGCTCTCAGGGGGCTGGAGACCCCCTGCCTTCCAATCCCCGTTTGCTCTGCTGGCCTCCACGGGGTCACAGCTGTGAGCCCCAGGGCTCTCAGTCCAGCCTCTGCTGTACTAACCGCTACCTCGATTCCCCCTAAACCCCAGCTGAGGGCTCTTCCTGCCGGCTCCTATACAGAGAAGTGCGGTGCAGAGGCTCCCAGACACGACCCTCCTCGGAGCCCTCTCTGCCCCCTGAGTCCCCCACTGGAAGCAAGGGCTAGCCCCGCTCTCTGGATACTCACCCCAGCCTGGAAGGCCTCTCCAGAGCACTAGACCTCAGCCTTCTCCCTGAGCCAGTGTCCCAGTGTCCAGCGCCGGCTGGCCTGCTGGACGGTCAGGGGAAGGAGCAGCACTTGAGTTCTCAGAACCATCTGCTCTAACCTTGTTTCTTTTAAATCTGGAATCTGCCTTTCTTATTTTCCAGAAGAGAAGCTCATTCCACCTGAAAGGGAGTTAAAAGCACAAAGCCCTGCCCTCTCTGGAGGAACCCTCAAAGGCTGGACGCCAGGGCATCCCAGGCCCATCAGCTGGACCCCGTGGCTATTCCCAGGCTGCCGTGCAGCTGTGGCCCAGCATGGCCTTCTGCCTTCAAGACCCACAGCAAGTGCAGGCGCCTGGGCTCTGGGCGCTTCCTCCCTGGGGCCTGTCAGTCCCGTGGTTAGACACGCCGAGAACTGTCTTCCCAGAGAGACTGCAGGGGGCAACGGTGAAGACTCCCCACCTCCTCTGCCCTGCACAGCGGCAATGGCCAAGCACCAGCGTTTCGTGCAGTCCTGCCACGGCCCTTCCTCTTGGCCTTGCTGTGAAAAGAGAATCTCAGGGCGAACACCTAGCCACCATCTGCCCCACCCTGAGTACCTCTTCCATCAATGGACCAACTGTTACCATGCTGGAAATGACACTTCTTGTCACACTCTCTAGCATTTCATCACCACAAAATGCTGACAACAATCGCCAACAAACTGAACCAGTCACCCTCAGTCGTAAACGGCGCAGGCCAGGGGGGTAACTGGCACTTCCTGCCCAGGGCAGAAGCACAAGGCTCCATGAGTGAGAGCACCTGACATTTGCCCACTGATGTCAGGGACAAATTATCCATGCTCAATTACAGAAAGATGAAAGTTCAACTTTCCATAATTAAACCAATAACTTGTTCAGCCTCGGGGCTGGAAATGAGTGTTGGGGATTTGTGCCTCTTCCAGCCCTGAATGTAGAATCAAAGGAGAAAAAAATGGACTCTCATCAACTTTCTATAACCCAGGTCCTACTCATCCCAGAAATTACTCCCGGTCAACTCTGGTCCAGGAGAGCGTGGCCCTCGCTCCCGCCCTGCGCCCCAGCAGGAGTGGGTCCGGCCCCTCATCTTTCCCCTTGCTCAGTGACTGCTGTGCTGACACTGTCCCTGTGCTTGGTGGCTCCTGGTTGGCAGCTATGGTGGCAGGGGTCAGAGAACACACACTTTGGGTGCTGGGGTCTGGCGTGGCAGCAAGTGGCCCCAGATCACGTGAGCTCAGCATTGCATAGGGCCCCGGGACTCCACGTGACCCTTTGCTGTTTCCGATACCTGACATTTTTTTTTTCTTTTTGGGTCACACCCAGCAATGCTCAGGGGTTACTCATGGCTCTGCACTCAGGAATCACTTCTGGCAGTGCTCAGGGTGCTTCCAGAAAAGAAGCTCATTCTACCTGAAAGGGAGTTAAAAGCACAAAGGGATAAGGGACCATATGGGATGTTGGGAATTGAACCCGGGTTGACCGTGTGCAAGACAAACGCCCTACCCACTGTGCTATCATTCCAGCCCCCCCATACCCAATCACTGATGATACCATTCCTGGCAATGTATCCAGATGATTCTCTTTGGTTACACTTGCAAACATATGAAATTTCAAAACTTTTTAAAATACCCCAAACAGGACAATTCAGCCTGAAAACAAAACTCCAGAGCCATGAGAATTTCTATTTATCTGAGCCCCTGTTGCCCAACAGCCTGTCCTGCCCGTGCGAGGGTCACTGTTTCGGGGGTTGGTTGCCTGGGCCTGACCCCCATCATCCCAACACGGGCTGGGGTTTCTTCTGAAGGGATTGTAGATGTTGGGGAGAAGATCTGAGACAGCCCGTGGGCCACTACACAGGGGTCGCGGGAACAGCAGCACCGACGGTCCAATGGGCCAGGGTGGCTATTCGAAGCCAGGAAAAGCAGTCTCTGGGCTCCCAGTGCTTCCTGGCCAGAGGTACCCCGGGGGGTGGGGGGGAGAAGCCACAACCCCCAGCAGTGTGTGCTCAGGGGCCACCAGGCTCCTCTGGACAAAGCCTTCCGGACAGCCCAGGGTCTGGTGTCTCCCAGTGACTGTTCCTGGGGCCACCCCTTCATCTCTGTACCATACATGGAACTCTGATGGCACGACAGATGGTCCCTGAGGACCACCCCCTCTCCTCCCAACCTGCCTGGAGAGTGTGGCCTCCTTTCCCTTCCTACCGTCTATGACCTCAGGTCACCTGCTGGCCTCCTTCTCTCGATCCTGACTCTCCAGCTGCCCCCGCCCACAGACCTGCAAGACAACCTGAGTCACAAGCACAGTCTCTCCCCTGCTTCCGAGACTCCAGGGCACCCTTGCCTGAATGGACAGTCCAGAGCCCAGCGTCACCCAGCACACCCCTGCCCGAACCCTGGCCCTGCGTGAGCCCCGCCCAACCACACCCACACGGGAACACTCCCCAGGGAGCTTGCTATGGCCGCTGCCTCTAGGACACCATCACTGGGCTGGAGCAATAGGACAGTGGACAGCAGGCAGGAAGTGACAGGACAGTGGGCAGAGTCTGTAGGACAGTAGACAGGGGGCGACAGGAGAGCAGACGGGGAGCTTGCTTTGCGTGTGGCCAATCTGGGTTCAATCCCAGCACTCCACATGGTCTTCAGAACCTGCCAGGAGTGAGCCCGGAGCACTGAGCCAGGAGTCAGCCCCGATCACAGACCTGGGAGTGAGTCCTGAGCACAGAACTGGGGGTGAGCCCGGAGCACTGAGCCAGGAGTGACCCTGAGCACAGAGCTAGGAGTGAGACCCAAAAGCAAACAAGAAGGAAACCAAGCTACCGAGGGTCTGACCAACAAGGCTTCTCTGTGCCCCCTCCTGTTCCATACCCCCCAGTGCTCTTCCTGATCCTCATAGCCCTGCACTGCAGGACTCGCTCTCGCCGGCCCCTCTCTGGTCACAGAGTGTGCTTGGGGACCTGGCTGCACTCCCTGCCTGACTCTCCCTCAGTGTTCAGCCCGCCACACGGGGTCTCGGGCTCCCCGGCACCTCTGAGTGCTAGTTCCTGATGAGGCCAACCCTTCTGGCAGCCCGAGGGGAGTCGGGAGAAGCAGGGAAGAGTGTGTAGCCCGGCCAGATGGGGGAGCCACAGCTCACTAGGCACCAAATGTGTTGGTGACTGTCGCTGTCAGTGAGCGAGCACCAGCACCAGCAGGAGACAGTCACCCCCAGGCAGATTCCAGGACAGGCCCGTGCGGCCCGGCAGAGCGTGGGGCAGTGGAACGTAAGACCCTGCGACACAGAACGCAGGACTGTTGCCTGCTTCTAGGAGTCCGTGCTGGCCTTTGAGTGCATCACGTCTTCCTCAGAGGGCAGGAACTAACTGAACACTATCCGTGCCCCGACCACCTCCCCTTCCCTCAGCCCTGCACCCGAGCCTGGCCTCAGCCTCCTTCCAGGGAGGGGAGAGTCTCCCATTCCAGGCCACGTCGTTCCTGAGCGATCGTCCTGAGGTGGACATGGG
This sequence comes from Sorex palustris, assembly GCA_028565675.1. Lineage (NCBI taxonomy): Eukaryota > Metazoa > Chordata > Mammalia > Eulipotyphla > Soricidae > Sorex > Sorex palustris. The sequence continues at coordinate 7,218 of JAOXYA010160360.1, read as the reverse complement.
GCTCTGCCGCCTTCTGAGGGATCAAGGGACTCCAGGAAGTGCCTGGGTGTCCAGCACCGTGTCAAAGCTGGATGCAGACAGCCCCCCTCCAGAGCATCTGGGTCACGGCTCAAGCTGAGGGAAGGCAGGAGGTGACTGGAACGCAGCACTGAGAGAGAGTGTGTTCCCCTGAGGAAACTGCAGACACCACAGGACAGCAACCCCCAGAGCGCCCAGACAGCACCCATACCACCGTCTCCACACCAGAGGGGCTGTGAGGAGCATCTGCTGGCCGGGGACGAGACCTGGGCTCAGGAACCGCGTGAGGTCTCTGCTCTGACATCCCACCACAGAGAAGGGAGCTTTCCCAGAGGCGCTGCTTCCCAAAGAGACGGAGCTCCGCCATCGCCCTTTCTGTGGCCTCAAAGCTTTTTTCCACCAAATCAATTTCCACAATAATCGATAGTAACAAATTCAAAAAAGAACCTCTGAGAAATAAGACTGAAAAAAACCCAATCTCTTCAGAGGAAACTCAAGCGTGACCTCGTGAGCAACACCGTTTGTTTAGCTGGCACCCTGGAAGATAAATAACCCTTAAGTGAACGAACGCAAGCTGTGGTGATGGGAGGCTGCGGGGCGTCACTTCACTGCAGTCCCTAAAACGCCTCCCCAGCCAGCACGCCTGGCAGACAGCTTCAGAGGCAGCAGCAGTTGTAAGAACTCACAGAAGCGATCGAATGCCTGGAAATGTCAGAGCTGGGTCCAGAGACAGCAGCGTGAGGTTAGTGGGAGTGAAAAAACCCACTGACAGCAGCAACGTGCCCAGCGATGCAGCTCAGAGACTAGCTAGGCCCAGCCCAGCCTAGCCCTGGGAGCCACAGGCGCTGCAGCCGATGGCCTCGAGGCCTGTCTGGGTATGAGCTCGGCCATGCTGGGTTGCATCTCTCCCATGGCTCATCTGCCTCAGCCTTTCAGTGGGGGGATGGGAGACAGTGACACGTAGTGCAGCCATGGTGGACGGCACTCGGAGGTCCGACCTCTCCCTGCCCACTGTTGCCCACAGGGAGAGATGGCGCCACAGACGGGTCAGGGAGGGACCAGACACCAGAGAAAGGGAGTCTCGGGGCCTGGCTGCAGGCACCACCTGCCCCTGCCTGCTCTCTCCTGTGGGTGCTGGGCGTAACCTTCCCACCCTCTCCCATGGGTCCTGGGCGTCACCCCCACCCGCTCTCTCCCGTGGGTGCTAGACAGTCCTGGCTGCTGAGACCAGCTCTGGGCCTGGTGCCAACCATGGCAAGTGCACGGGTCACTGAGCCCAGGGAAGAGAGGGGAAATGGGCCAAAGGCTGCAGGACAAGGGGGCTGCCAGGTGAGTCCGCAAAGGGGCACATGGGGAAAGGAGCAGGCAGGCCAGGAGGTCACCGGTGCCGACTGTGAACAGGGAACGTTTCCGGAGCATTGGCCTGTGTCCGACCTCCTGACGATGCTGTGTGTTCACGGCAGCCCAAGCGCTGCTCTCCCCACGGCTGCCACACCAAGCCCACCCACGTGGCTGCTTCCAACAACGTGACTTATTTCTTCATATTCCCTAGGGTGAGGACTCATCACGCCTCACACCTGAAGGAAGACCCTCTACTGCCCCCACACCCCTCCCGCCTGGGCCCACCACCTGCCAAGGCCCAGCAGCCTCTGCCCGAGCCTCCAGCCTCTTTGCTTCTGCCTTCCAGTTCTCTCCCACTTCTGAGCCCTCATGGTCACCTGGGGTCCAGCCCGGGGCCTCGGAGGCACGCCCTGCCCACCAACAACTGTCTAATTCCACCTGAGCCTTAGTTCTCCTTTGTCATGGAACCTGGACAGTCACAGGTCCTGCGAATCAGAGCTGAGCCTTGGCGACGGTCGCCCTGCTACCCCCAATCTGCTCTCTGACACCTAGGTGGGGAGGGGCGAGGAGGAAGCTCTTAGCCCCCCTCACGACACCACAGCGGGAAACTCTCAGGGTCTGCAATCTTCCTCCATTGGAAGTTTTGCAATCAAAACTCAGGAGCCAAAGAGATTCATAAACTGTGAAATCAACCAGCAGCTAAATAATAAAATATTAACAATGTTTATCTGCGGGTGGTGGAATTATGTGCGCATTCTGCCTCTTTCAGTGGGTGCCATATTTTTATAATAAGCATGGACAGCTTTTGTAATCAGGAAGCTATTAAAAAACAAATTAAAGGCATAGGATGAGCACCCACGGGGGGGGTGTGAGGAGTAGTGGGGGCAGAACAGGACCACAAGGGACACACCAGCAGCACTCTGAGACCTGCTGCAGGGAAGGAGGAGATGCCTTTACTGAGAAGTATTTGCCAGAAGGACAGAGGTTCATGGAATCTTCTGGAAGCAAGACATGAACCCTGGGGGTGGATGGAGTCGGGGTGCAGTGGCAGGGGCCGCCCACACATTCCTGCCTTCTTACCGTCACACATGACAGCAGGACCAGGAGGACACGGAGCTCATGCCAAGGTCCTGAGACACGGAAGGGCATTTGGGGGAGGCTGTGGGCGGGCACTGGACCCTTCTAGAACAAACGTCAGAGCCTCTACTTACTCCCTTCATTCACCTGTGTCAGAGCCCGAACCAGTGGCCCAGATTCTGGGCTCCTCTGGGTTCTGATGAGAGTTTTAGAGCTGCACGGGGGTCAGCAGGGACGTGACCCTAATACCCAGAACTGACGAGGAGTATCTACCTGCAACGGGACCCTGGCACATGCTGCTCATTGCAGTGACCAGTGTGTGCAGTTACTGTCCCCTCTTTGCCCGTCAGGAAAGCCAGGCATCGGGGGAGGGGCCAGACTCGAGGTTCCAGAGAGCAGGGAAGCAAGACGGAATCTAGGAAGCAGCTCTAGAATGACTCCAGACCCTGTGGATATGCCGCCCCAGGCTGCCCTGCACAGCCCCCCAACCCCGCCCACAGGGCTCCCCCACACCCGCCATGCGAGGCCTGACTGGACTCCTGAAGAAGCCGCTGAACCCACGCAGAGAATCCCTTGGGCGCAGTTATGTGCGGGGTCCATGCGGGGCGGGGGGAGGGGTGGGGTTGCCTGGGCATGACCATCGTCAGAGACCCACGGCCAGGGTGGGGTCAGGGGGCCAGCAGACACCACCCAGGGTGAGGACAGATGAGACTGACACCCAAGGACAGTAGAGACAGGGCCAGGAATACTGCTCCATAGTTGGAAGCCTGCCTCATGAGCTGGGGGAGAAGGCAGCCGGGATAGAGAAAGGGTCACTAAGTCAATGATGGTTGGGGGAATCGCTCAATGGGAGATGTGTGCTGAAAGTAGATAAAGGACCAAATGAGATAGCCTCTCGATATCTGTATTGCAAACCATAATGCCCAAAAGTGAGAGAGAGTATGGGGGAGATTGTCTGCCATGGAGGCAGGGGGAGGGGTGGGAAAGTGGGGGGGGGGGTATACCGGGGACATTGGTGGTAGAGAATGTATGTGCACTGGTGGAGGGATGGGTGTTTGATCACTGTATGACGGAAACTCAAACATGAGCGTTTTGTAACTATAGCTCACGGTGATTCAATTTAAAAAATTAAAAATTTAAAAAACACTCCATGGCCCGAGCTCTCCACCCAACTCCTCCACAGCACAGGCACCCGACAGTGAGTCACTCCTCAGACTCGGGCCAGAGCCAGTCCCCACACCACCGCCGTCCAGCTGCTGGTGGAGGTGCAACTTGAGCTTCAGGATCAGCATCCCCTTTCGTTCTGCTGCCTACGAGGCCCCGTGGCAGACGTCCTTCTCTCCTCATTTTTGACCCAGTGACTCCAGCCCAGGGAAGTAGCAAATACACACGCAGTCTGATCCGCTGTGTTCTCTAATAATGAAGATAAAATGAAAACAAGTGCAAGGCAGGGCGGGAATGGATGATAGGAAGAGGATGAGCCTCCAGCCAAACAATGGGGACCAGAGGAGAGAGGAGAGAGGCGGTTATCAAAGCACCAGCTGCTCACGCCAGGGTCAGTCAAAGACTCGGCCAGTTAGAGCTGGCTGTTGGGTTGGGTTTGGTTTTAATAAAATGGGAAAAAATAAAAATAGGATTAAACAGATCGGGATCTATTTTATCAGAGTTCATCACCTCTGAAGAGAATTTTCCCAACATTTCCACTTCAGTGTGTGTGTGTGTGTGTGTGTGTGTGTGTGTGTGTGTGTGTGTGGTGTGTAGTGCACCTGTGCATGCGTGCCAGGTGCAGACAGACTATTTTCCGTACGGAAAGCCTGGCCAGACCCGATTCATTCATGAGCGCTTACTTGCAAGAAACCCTGGAGCTTGTTTGTAAGACAGATGAGGGGAACTGAGTCACAAAGTGGTGCAGACGCTGCAGTGCCATGAAGAGACAGGACTGTGTAAAGGCCAGTGATGGGCAAATGAGCAACAGAAGGCAAGAGTGACCACGGCAGGAGTGCTGGGCGGCCACCACACCTCATTCCAGCTCTCCCGTCCAATTCAAGACAGTCTACAATTAACTTGAGTTTAAATTAGACTCTGTCGATGATTCTAATAAAGGAAGCAAATGAGGTGTGAGGAAGACTGCCAGGAACTGATCTAGAAGGGAAACTTAGCAGTGGACCGAGCACATCAGAAAGGGAGGGATCAAACTTCCATAGGACCCAGCAGTGGTGACGGGCCACTGGACCGAGCTAGGGTGTGTCTGGCCCCTTCCACGTGTCAAGAATCCAACGAAATGCCAGTGGTCACTGAGAAGTCGAGAAGGATAGTCACAGAGGTGGGGTCTGGGATCATCTGTAGCCTCTCCCAGTAACTCTTTCAGTTTAGTTTCCTTTGTGATTTGGTTTAGAATCACCACTCTTCACAGAGAAAAGCTAGACACCAGCCATGCACTCGTAGGACCTCAGAATCCTTCACGCCCACCATACTGGCCAGGTCAGGGAGGGGCCTGGGGAGTGGGCACCACTGCTTACACACTGCACCATCTACTGGTTTGAAGATGCCCTAAGGAGGTGAAATAAAGATTAATGAGCCCACGAGTCAGCTCCACAGCACAGAACCACTCAGCAAATGGGCAGCTACTTTGGGTAACAAGGCGCCAGACGGGGGGCTTTACTGCGATGGAAGTGACAAGACGAGGCATCTGAGAGAGAGGAGCTTGCTAATGAAAGCTTTGTCAGAGACATGAGACTTCTTTGGGTATTTCTAACACCACAGCAATGCTGGGCCGTCTCTCCATGTTCACTACATACACAGGCTTGCAAGGAGGGAACCAGAGGGCGGGTTCGTCAACACCAGCAACCGCCTCTCGTAGAAATCCTTCCTGCTGATTTAAGACGTGAAGCCTTTCTGTGTGGGCAGGAGCAACCTAACCCTCACACAAAACCAACAGGTTGTTTGCAGACTGGGTTTTGTCTGAGCATTTGACATTTTGTCCATGTTTGAGCCTAATTTCTGAGTGAAAAGTCTCACCTTTTAGTGCAAATGCCTTCATGATGAAAGTTTCTCGACATGAGTCTTTTTCCGAGTTCTGAAGAAAACTTGTTCAACTGTATTTTTAAGTACATGCACCAAACCAGCGCCGTAAACAATGTACAAGGTGTAGCTCGGGGCAGAGGTGCTGCTGGGGTGGGCTGTTGAGGGAAACTGTCCTCATACTCAGAAATTGCTTCCCGGAACCCGAGAGCCAGGCACTGCACAAGCAGAAGGAAAGTGACTGGCTTCTCATGAACTGCCAGACGTTCTGCCAAAGTGTTATCTCATGCCCACGGTGTCCACAAAGTGACCAAACCACAGTGAATGCCCTTCCCCCTTGGAAGACCAGACATGAAGCACAGGAGACTCATCAGAAAACAAATGCAGAGTGTGTGTGTGTGTGTGTGTGTGTGTGTGCGCGCGCGCGCACGCGCATGTATGTGTGTGTGTGTGGGGGGGGAATAGGGGGCAGGGTGTCCTGATTGCCACTCTAGATTCTCCACATCCCTCCACTCCGCAGAGAGCAGAGCCCAATCTCGTTCAGCTCCTCAATGGCTGTCTCCAGGACCTACAAGCTCGGATTCCTCTTCCCTCCCTTTCACCTAGATGCAGCCATTTCTTCCATCAACTCGTGTTGTGTTTCCCCCCTGCCAAGTTCTACCCTGGATGCCCTGAATCTCTTCAGGGAAGCCTGAGGTGTGCAGGCCATCATCAGCGTTTGCCCCAGTTCCACCCGTGGCGTGTTGAACTCAGCATTTCTCAAGGTGCTTAAGACTCAGTGCTCAACTCCCAAGTTTCCTAAGGGTCAGTAAGTCAAATTCATTTACACTTTTGTCTCTGAGTTATTTCCTGTTTTATATGAAAGCAGTAAAGCAGCGACCCTGCCCCTGCAAGGCACTCTTGGGCCTGGGCGTTAATCACGTCTTATTCAGTGTCGTCATGGTCAGGTGCCAGGCTGGAAACAGCACGGCCCCACTATCGGCCTCTCACCAGATAGTTCCAGAAACTTGCGAACAGTCCATTTGAGGTCTGGTGGGCCTGACAGTTATAAAATCAAATCCAAATCTGCCAGAACTTGGATAGCAAAGAGGTTAGAAGCTCAGGTACATGAGACTCCAACAGACAAAGAACATCTATTTGGAATTTTGTACAAAACAAAGCTTGAAAAATACTGATGTCTGCTGGATAAACTAAATAAGTTCTGCATTTTCAGTAGAGGCTCACCCGAGGGTGACGAACCAAGAGGCAAATGTTCAGGGAGCTGCCAAGGCTGTACCTAGCAGTGCCGGGGTGAAGGCATGTGGTGCCAGGGATCAAATTCAGACCCTGCATATGCCATGCTTCATCTCTATCACTTGAGCCACGTCCCTGGTTCACAAAGTTAATTTTAACTTATTATTATACAGTTCGGGCGCGTTCAGGGTGGTATGGCCGTAGACGGCCAAGACTCAGAGACTATAAAACCCAGCTCAGAGAACAGCGCAGAGTCTCCTGCCCCCGTGCCCGGCTGTCCTTGCTGGGGCCCCTTGGAAGGGAGCGGGTTAAGTTCTCCTCCCCGCCCCGACCATGGCTCCGACAGCCGAAGACCTCCAGAACCAGCCACCACCATGCTGAGACCACTCTCCTCACACATGAAGGTACCGGCAAAGAAAAAAAGGCATGCGGGTCCCGGGACTGAGATCTCCCAGCCTACTCAGATCGGGGCTGAGCATCCTCCACCCAGATCCTCCAAATTCCAGTAGGCGGGGGTCACACCCACCA
>JAOXYA010160190.1:0-21149 GCA_028565675.1 Sorex palustris | reverse complement strand
CTCCTCTCCTCTCCTCTCCTCTCCTCTCCTCTCCTCTCCTCTTTCCTCTCCTCTCCTCTTCTTTTTTTGGGGGTGGTGACCACACCCAGCAGTGCTTAGGGCTTGCTCCTGGCTCTGTGCTCAGGGATCACCTCTGGAAGAGGGACCCTGTGGGGTTCTGGGGATTGATTTGGGGTCAGCTGCTTTCCAGGCCAGTATCGTGCCTGCTGTAGTGTCTCTCCAGCCCCCAGATCAGGGGCTTTGAGCCTCTTATACCGAGGACATCCTGGTGTCCACACATGGTTCTCAGACCAGCAGGGGATAGCCATGTGGTAGATGGATGAGTCTGTAATCTCTCGCCCGGGCAGACTGGCATCCGGGAATCCGCCTGAGAACTGAGTTTGTTAAGCGGGGAGGCTGAGGGGTAGGGGAGAGTGACATGGAGAGCCACAGAGATTCTGACAATGGTTGTGGCCAGCAACATCTTTCTCCCCCAGTGCCCACCACAGGTGTGAGAGTGTGTCAGTGTGTGTGTGTGTGCGTATAAGTGTATGTGTGAATGTGCGCACGTGTGTTTGCATGTGTGTGCACGTGTGATTGTGTGTGTGCATGTGATTGTGTGAGTACATGTGGTTGCACATGAGTGTGTATATGATTGTACACACAATCACATGTGATTGTGTGTGTGCGCGTGTGGTTGCATATGTGTGTGTGAGAGAGAGATGAGAGTGAAAGAGCGAGAGCGAGAGAGCGAGAGAGAGCGAGAGCGAGAGCGAGAGAGAGAGAGAGAGAGAGAGAGAGAGAGCCTGATGGGGTGGGGGCTACGCTGTTCCTTTTCTGACAGTTCAACTCTTGGATTTGGGGCAGAGTCTGACCAGCACGAAGCCCCGAGTTTTGTGCTATCCCTGTGTCCAGGGCATCTGCCCAGAATGGGGAGGTCAAGAGACTTGGCCACTCCATTGTCACCCTTGCCCCTCAGACCTGACTGGGTCACCGCCAGGAGGAAATGGCCATTTCACACCTTGCTAGGTGGGGCCTGAGTGAACACACTGGCTTTATGATAAAGAACTTACCCTACATGTTGCAGACCCAGTTCAATCCCCAGTACCACCACAGGTGTGTGTGTGTGTGTGTGTGTGTGTGTGTGTGTAAGTGTATGTGTGAGTCCCCCAATCCCCTAAGCATTACCAGATGTGGCCCAAACAACAAGAAGGAAAGAGGAAAACCAGCAGCAACCCAAACTCCATAGGCATTTCAGAAATGATAAAACATTTCCTTATTTATTTTGGTTCTGGGGCCCCAGCTGGCTGATCAGGGCTAATCCTGGCTCAGGGATCATTCTTGGCAGGGCTCAGGGGATCCTGTGTGCTGCTGGGGATTGGATGCGGGTTGGCTGTGTGCAAGGCAAATGCCTTCCCTGTGGCTCGGGCCCAGGATATGACATTCCTTTCAGATGGACAGGCCCCTGCGGCCCTTTGACTTTGGGTTCTGTCTGCATACAAGTGGTGGGTACTGTCCCGACTCCCAGGTCACTTAAAATCAGCTGGGGACACCAGTGGAGATAGATTCGATTCTCCTCAACTGCATGTTCTTCAGCCTCAGAGGAACAAATCCAGGGCTGAACTCAGGGAATGTTAAAGGGCCCCGGTGGATCACGGACCCGTGACAGTCACACGTCACCAGGCTGTGTTCTTGGTCTGAGCAGGGAGAGATGGAATTCTGAGAGAATTGATTGAATTGGTGGAGGAATTATACCTTTTCCCCCCACCCCCACCTTTCTTTTCTTTTCATTTTTTTTTGGGGGGGGTTGTTGTTTTTCAGCCACATCTGGAGATGCTCAGGGGTTACTCCTGGTTCTGCACTTGGAAGTACTCCTGGTGGTGCTTGGGGACCCTACGTGATGCCGGGGGCTGAATCTGGGTCAACTTTGGAAAGGCAAATACCCTCCTTGCTGGACTAACGCTCTGACACTCCCCCTATAACCTTCAATGGAACCCAGACCACTGTCCCCAGGATTACCCTCAGATGGATTACCAGATGGACCTGGGGTCCCAGCACCATCCCAGGGGCATGGAGGAAGACACTCGAGGTGGAGAGTGAGCTTTTCTGGAATTTTCCTCTCTTTCCCTTTAGGTTGCCTCTCTGCACCTTCTCTTTTCTGGGGGATCGCTCCCTAGCGGTACTGGGGGACCCCAGATCTGCTCCTGGTGATAGCCTGGCAGCGTGGGTCTGACTGTTGGGTGTTGGGGCCCCCCAAATAGCAAAATTTGAATATTAAAAATAGTCTTGAAATGGGGCAGAGAGTCTGGCTCTGGGTGGTTTCCTGGAGCCTGTCTGACCAGCGTAGTCTCAGCTGTTCTTAGCCGTCAAAGAGGGTGGAAGGGATGGTGGGACACTGTGCAAAGGATAATGTGATGATGGGGGTGGGGGAGGGGCACAATGCTGGGGGCGGGGGCAGGGCATTATTACACCGCGGCCCCAGTGTCTATGCTCCAAGCCTGTCCCCTCTGCCAGTGTGGCTTCTCCCTGCCTCTGTCTGTGCGTCTCACACAGGCTTGGGGTTCAGACGCCGCACACGCACCTGCCGTTAGCTATGTCCTCCAACATCCCCGGGATCCGGAACGCCCAGTTTCTTTCTGGGGGAGTCATGCACGTGGCCCCTGTGGGTGTCAGCCGGGCAGGGCAGCTGTCCTGGGGTGCAAGTAGATCCGATCACCTTGTGCTCCCTTCGCAAAACACGCATTACTATTTACGGACAAGGCTCACATGTCCTTGTTCTCACTTTGAGCTCCTTGACTTTGGTGCAGAAGAGGGGAACTATTGACAGGACAAGGCATGAATATCTGATGATGGCAACTCCTTTTTTTTTTTTTTAATGGGGGTATGGAATGAGTTGCAGCCTGGCTGTCTGCTCCACAGGAGGGAGGACACAGGTAGGGCTGAGGACTGGGGTGTCCCCAGGTTTGGGCTCAGGCCTGGCGCAGAGTTTTTCCAAGGAGGGGAAAAGGTAAGTTCCCACCCCCACCTTGCCTCCCAGATTCTCTCTCCCTCCCTCTCTCCCTGCTCTCAGCTGTCTCTGCACCTCCATTCATGACCACTATTCGTGACTGAAACATATGCAAAAAGGACTCAAAGGGCCAGAGCTATAGGACAGAGAGGAGGGCACTGGCCTTGCAGAAAACCAACCCAAGTTCCATCCCAGCACCCCATAGGGTCCCCCGAGCACTGCCAGAAGTGATCCCTGAATGCAGAGCTAGGAGTAACCCTGAACACCACCGGGTGCGGACCTCCAAAATAAAGGTTTTGAAGGGATTCCAGAAGGTTCCCCTGCTGAGTCATCCCTGTTGTACTAAACTGTGGTGGCTCATGGGCCCCTAAGTAAGTAGGGGACTGGGTGGAGACGGAGAAGGGTGCAGTTTTGGTTTTGCTTCCTGTGACCTTCTGGAGCTAAGAATTATCGTTTTTGTCTTAGGCATTAAAAAAAAAATGCAGTGGCTGGCGCGATAGTATAGCGGGAGGGTGTTTGCTTTGCATGCGGCTGACCCAGGTTTGATCCCCGGCATTTCCCAGGGTTCCCCGAGCACCGCCAGGAGTGATTCCTGAGTGCAGAGACAGGAGTAACCCCTAGGCATCGTGGATATAGCTCAAAAACCAAAAAGAAGAAACAATCCGCAAGCCTCCTGAATGTGGTGGATCTAGCCCTTGTCTCCGGCCACTCAGTGGCCCCTGATCATGGCTTGGAGGTTCCAGAGCCCGGGACTTCACTCTGCTGCCCAGAAGTTTCTGGAACGAAGATGATGTTCGAGGTTTGCGCCTTCAGGGTTACCAGCACTGCACGTTCCTGGCAGCCGAGGTGGCTCTTGAAGGATTTTCTCGCTGGCCTGGCTGTGGGGCTGGCTCTCAGCCCAGGCCACACTCTGACGGACCTGCAGCTGGAAGAACCAGAATGTCATGTGGTCTGTGTAGATCTCCCGCCAGTGGACGTGCTGGGCGGGCGAGCAGTGAACCTGCCCAGCACCCCCCCCCCCTCCGTCCCTGGGAGAGGGCTGCTGAGAGTCCCATACTTGTTCTTTCTGCAGAAGCCGGATGTGTTATCTATGTGATGGGCAGTTTCCATCTGGGTATTCACACCCGGAGACTTGCCTCAGCTGACATGATAACAGGCTGCGTGTCCGTGTCCCGCTAGGGTGACCGCCCCACAGGCGGGCCTTCGAACCCTGCGTCTGCAAGCATGAATGCTTTAATAAGGCAGCCTTGGCAAGGCACACTTGGCGCAGCACAAAGGTGGCCTCTGGCCAGCAGCTGATCAGGTATTGAGGTCGTTTCTCACACAGTTGGGGAGTAGGGAGGTGCTGAATGAGGCACTCCGAACCACTGATGGAGCCTGGAGGATGACCCGTGAGGTGAGAGCCCCCCAACCCTGGGGCACCGCTGCTGCACCCTCCTCACAGACCCCAAAGGAGAGGGTTCAGCTCAATTCAGCTAGATTTCTGCCCAAAGAGAGATGCAAGGAGCTCGATTTTTTGTTTGTTTGTTTTTTCTTTTTGGGTCACACCTGGCAATGCACAGGGGTTACTCCTGGCTAATGCACTTAGGAATTACTCCTGGCGGTGCTTAGGGGACCATATGGGATGCTGGGAATCGAACCCGGATCGGCCGCGTGCAAGGCAAACGCCCAACCCGCTGTGCTATTGCTCCAGCCCCTAGGAGCTCTTTCTTTTGCTTGTTTGTTTGTATTCTTGTCTGGGGTGTGGGGCACACCTGGTGATGCTCAGAACTTACTCCTGGCAGTGCTCTGGGGACCACATGAGATGCTGGGAATCGGCCTCATGCGAAACAAACGCCCTCCCCTGCTGTGCTATTGCTTCTGCCCCTGCGTGTTTGTTTTTTAAACTTTGGATTATTGTTTTGGGGCCACACCCAGTGGTGCGCACAGTTTATTTCTGGCTCTGTGCTTGTGGGTCACTCCTGCCAGTGCTCAGGATGCCATATGGGATGCTGAGAATTGAAGCCCAGGTCGGCTGTCTACAGATAGGGTCCTATCTGCTGTGCTTTTTCCGGCCCAAGAAAATTTCTTTGGAAAAGAGGGAAACACAACCAGAGAGACAATGCAGTGGGGAGGGCGTTTTCCCTCATATGTCCCGGTCCCCCGGCATGGTCCCATCCCCCAACCAGGTCTCCTGAACACCGCCAGGAGTCATCCCCGAGTGCAGAGCCAGGAGTAAACCCTGAGCACAGCAGGCTGTGCCCCCCAAACAAAATTAAGAATAAAAAAAAAAACCCATCCAGCAGTCTCCTTAGCCCCAAGGTTCCAAGTGACATAAATAACGGTTGGAACGTGACCCGCAGCGCCCGCAGCGCCGCCTGCTCCCTAGGGTGGCCCTCCCCATCCCGGGTCCTTGCGGGGGGGGGGTTATCGGGGCTCCGGGTGGTGGCTGCCCCGCCCACGTGAGGCCGCGGCCACATCGCATGATCGAATGATCCGTCGCGACGTGTTGGCCCTTCCGGGCGCATCTGGTTCCTGACCCCGCGGCGCGCGCGCGCAGCCGCTCGGCAGCCGCGGGGGAGCTGGGGTGCGGGGAAGGCCCGGGTTGGGGGTGCGGGATAGAGCCCGGGCTGCGGGGTGAGGTCCGGGGCGAGGGACAGGTGTGCCCCCGCCCCCCATCATGCGCGCCGCGTCGCTTCTGCCGCGCCCCGCCGTCGCCGTCCGCACCGCACCGCCCGCGCCGCCGCCCGCCAACGACACCCGCAGCGCCGACGCGCTCGTCACCCGCCTGTCCGGCCTGGTCCGCGACCTGCCCGCGCTCAAGGTGGCCGTGATCGTGGCCTGTGCCTTCTCCGCGCTGCTCGTCGCCTGCCTGCTGCTGCGTGTGCTCAGGTGGGGCCCCGCGGGGCGCGCGCCCGGGCTGGAGCCGGAGCTGGGAACGGGGGGGGGGTTGTCCCCGCAGCGCCCCGAAACCCGTTCGCACCGGGGGGACAGAGGGGGTGTGCTTTCTGAACCCCCCCTTTACAAAGGAGCCGAAAGATCCGGCCGCTCCTGGCTTCCAGGCAGACCGGTTGGAGGTGGCCGGCCCCTTCTCCGCCGTTCCATTCTCCTCTCCGGAGACCAGACTGCGGGGAGGCGCAGAAAGGATTGTTGTTGTTGTTATTGTTGTTTTTTGATCTGTTTGGTCGGTTGGTTTGGGGGGCCATACCTGGCCGTGCTCAGGGCTTACTCCTGGCTCTGTGCTCAGGGATCACTCCTGGCGGGGCGCTGTCCCCCCACCCCAGATCGGTTGCATGCAGGGCTGGCTCCAGCCAGCCTGGGGGTGTCCTCTATGGGGCTTGGAGCTGGACTCTGGGAAGGCTGTGACGCGTCCCCCACTCCCCCCACCCCGCAGGCGGCCTGCGGAGGAGGGGGATTGTCTCAGTACTGGGGCGTAGGTGGAGAGGTGGGGGTCTGGGAGAGGCTTTTGGGGGGCAGGCTCAGGCAGGAGGGAGGACGCAGGTCCCCAAAACAGTCCCGAGGTGAGCCCTTGGGTTCCCTCATGCCTGGGAAATCCTGATGGGGGGGGAAGGGGAAGCGGAGCAGATGTGTCCGGTTGCTAGGGGCCCTCTGCGTATGCGGGTCACTGACGGCACCCCCTGGGAGCGCCCAGCCCCACTGCTGGGTTTGCTCAGCCCAGATGCTCTGCGTTGTCAGGAGGGGCGGGGTGCTTCCCTTTTGGGGTCTGTTCTCGCTGCAGCCTGACCTGGATTTCCTGGGGGACCAGCTGCATCCAAGGGAAAACAGACTTGGTGCCCAGTCCCACCGCCGTGGCCTCTGGCCCCCTCAATCTCGCGGTGCACGCACTGCCTGACCCCCCCTCCCGACTGACACCCACTTCCCACCCCTAACCCCCACCTCCTCACTCCCACCCCCCCTGCTCACCAGCTTGTCCCCTAGACCCCCGCTGGGTGTGGCAGTTGGGGACATCCAGGCTCTGGCCCCTTTATGGTGTCTCCGAGTGTCCTCTCTGCCCCTCACTTGCTCTCTGCCCATGGCCAGGACACATGGCCACTATGCCCAGCTCCATGCTGGTTCCTCCGCAGTGGTGGACGCCCCATTATGGAGGGTCAACCCCAGCTTTGTGCCTGGGGGTGTCACTCCTGGGGGACCCTGGGTGGCTTAGCTTGTTCTCTTAGCCTGGTGCTCAGAGGCCTGCTGGGCAGGATTCTGTTCTAGAAAATTCTACAGGTTGGGGCCAAGTGGTCTGTACTCTGCTGCCTCCTTTTCACTCCTCCTCCGGTAACCCCCTCCCCAGGTTTCTGGGGGATGCTCCCCTCACCCTCATGCCTACACCCCTTCCTCCCTGGCTTCTCTCCTGTCCTACTCCCCATCCTGCTGTGTCTAGCCTCTGGTGGGGGCTTTACCCCTGTTCCCTCTCTTGTCCACCCACCCTCTACGGGGTTCATCCTCCCTCTGCCCTCAAACCCTTTAGGGTGTGGGTGAAATTCAGGCTTTGTGGCTGGGCCTGTCTCTCTTCCTCAGGAGACCCCACCTGGGCTCTGTCCATTGCTCCAGCCCTCTCGGACCCTCGCAAAGTTTGCCTTGTGCTCTCGACCCTCTGCCTGGAGGCCCTTTGGCTTGTGGACACCTCTTGCTGTTCGCCTGTACCCCCAACCTGCCCTGGCTCCCCCCACCTTGTTCCCAAAGTTTCCCCAAGAGAAGTGTCACTGCACACGGCCTGTTTCCTCGGCTGATCAGGCAACAGGTTCTCGTGAGCTGACGGGCTTCGGTCTGAGTCTCTGGCACCTCGATTGGCTTCGTGCCCCCACTGGTGCCTGCGCCGGGCATTTTCGGGGCCCACTGAACTCCCCAGGGTCTGACCTTGTTGGCACTGGTCAGCACGCCCGTTCGCCCAGTGCTTGGCAGGCCCTGCAGACTGTGAGGTGGGAGCCTAGCACCCACCCCAGGGAAATCTGGGTGTTTGTTTGGGGCTGCATCCAGCAGTACTAAGGGGTTAGTTTGGGTTTGGTGCTCAGGGATCACTCCTGTTCGTGCTTGGGGGACCTTTTGGGGTGCCTCCTATCTGCTCACGTTTTACCGTGAGCTTTTATTCTGCTGTGGGATCCCGGCCCTAGAAAGGGCAAGAAAGGTGGCTTTGCAGGCAGAGCACGCCATGGGGAGGACCCATATCTCTATAGTGTGTGTGTGTGTGTGTGTGTGTGTGTGTGTGTGTGTGTGTGTGAGAGTTTTTGGGAAGGGATGAAGGGACGGAGGGAGAGAGAGAGAAAGATACTGCCTGGTTGGCCCAGGCTGTCTTGCTACTTGATGCGGTGGTGACTCCGGTTTCAACAAAGCACCTTTGTCTCAGCAGTGGGGAACCCGCTGTGTGTTGGGTGGTGTTGTGCCTTGGGTCCTGTCGGGAATCATGGGAGGGAGAGGGTGCCCGGATGTGGGACTCCAAGCATGGGTGGAGAGGGGGCCCTCTCACTTTTTTTCTGTGTGCCCTGTGCTCGCTGATGAGGTCAGCTGGACACTCTGAGACCTTAGGGCGGGGGGGACAGTCCTTCTCTTTGTCTTTATTGGAAGAGAGAAGTGGGGACAAAACCCAGTGGGAGTTGTATTTCCCTGAGATCTTGGGGTGCCACCCCACCCCTGCCTCTGGGTTAGTCGCCAGCCATGCCAGGTGACCTCTGTCCCGGATCTGTCTTGGCTGCGTGCCCAGTCTTCTTATCTGGGAGGTGGCCTCCCAGGTGCCGCCTGGGGCGTGGGGAGGGAAAATTCTTCTCAGCCACCTGACATCCCCCAGCTGTCACTCATGGGCCAGTAGCAGCAAAGGTTCACCCCCCCCACTCCCCCTCACCCCGGAGACACAGGGACTGGCCAGGCCAGTGTCTGAACATCACCCAACCTCCTACCTGGCCCCAGGCACCTGTCCTCAACTAGCGTATCTGTGTTCACAACGAGACTTATCAAGAGGTATCACTTATCCAAGAGGTAACCTGGGAAGAAGAAACAATGAAATGAAACCCACTGGACATCAGTGCTTCTCTCTGGGACCCGGAGAGTGGAACAGAGTCCTGCTTAGAAAGCACCCCCCTGGGTCTGGAGCAATAGCACAGCAGGTAGGGCGTTTGCCTTCTTGCACGCGGCTGACTTGGTTCAATTCCCAGCATCCCATATGGTCCCTCGAGCACTGCCAGGAGTAATTCCTGAGTGCATGAGCCAGGAGTAACCCCTGAGCATCACTGGATCACTGGGTATAATCCAAAAAACAAAAAAACAAAAAACAAAAAACCCCCGAATCTCTGTGGATGGGAAGAACTGGGAACTGTCTGCTAATTCTCTCTCTCTCTCTCTCTCTCTCTCTTTCTCTCTCTCTCTCTCTCTCTCTCTCTGCCTCCCGCTCCCCCAAAGGAGAAGGCAGCTGAGGCCCATAAGCAGTGCAGGAGACTTACCCTGGGGTGGAGATGACCTCCGACCCCTGTTCTAGCCCCCACAGAGACCCACCCACGGGCCAGGCGAGCTGGCAGGGAGCACTGAGCTGCACACAGTACATGAGGCCTAGCGCGTCCCCCTTTCATGCCAGTCACAAAGGCCAGCGCCTGGCTGGCTAGACACGGGGCCTCTCTGTGGCTGGTGATCCCTGACCTACCATCCCAGGGCGAGGCATTCCCATGGGCCGGGGGACCTTGTGCCTGCGCCCCTCCGTCCCAGGGCAGACCCCGTTTCCCACCCCGGGAAGTGTGTGCTGCAGAGCCATGAGTGAGGGCCAGAGAGTGGGTGCAGGGCCCGGCTCACCCCCAGACTCACCTCCAAACCCGCTGCCACTCTTCCAGTGCCGCAAAGAGTGAGAGCAGGGCCCACAGGCTGGCTGAGAAAAGGCCTGGCACCCAGGGCGCCTCCTGCCTTGGAGGCCACAGTGTGGACAGGACCCCCAGGCCCCGGTCTGGGAATTTCCCTCAATTTCTCCGTCTACCACTCAGCCCACAGGTTGCCCTGAATGATCTTGGGGGCCCTAATATCTGCCACAGAAGCAGATGCCTGAGGAGAGGGATCCAGGCAGGGGACAGTGAGATGCAGGGGCTGCCCCCATGGCCCCCACAGCTCCTAGAAGCAGAGAGTGGGCCCCAGTGGGGGCTAAGCAAGTCATCCGGGTCACAGAGCAGCCACCCAGCTCCTGGGCTCTCCAGGAACCTCGCTCTTGATTCATTTCAGTTCGGGAGGGCTGCACCCAGTGGCACTTGGGAGCCCATGCTCGGGGGTGGGGGAGGGCATGTGTTCGGGAGACCAAGCCAGGCCTCTGCGTGCAAGCACTGCTCCCTCTGGCCCGGGGAACCTTGTTCTTTATCCCCAGAGCATCCCTCATTGTCGTGGGCCAACCCGGTCAGCTACAGTCCTTCTCCACATTCCCGAGACTATGGGCCCTCAGGCTGTGGTTGAGGTCCAGCCTAGGGCTCAGTGAGAAGGTGCTGGAGGGCACCCCAGCAGATGGGTGCTCCAGGGGTGCTGCCTCCTGGGCGGACCCCATGAGAGGTCGCCTAGCACCGATGTGAGGGCCAAAAGCAGCCCAGGTGTCCACATTCCCCCCCATCTGTCCCCGCTGATGCCTGCAATGATGCTCCTTACCTCTGGCCGCCTCCCGTGAGAGCACTCCCATGAGCCAGTTCCTGGCTGCCTGTCACCCTGCACCCTCCCAGCCCTGCTTCCTGCCCACTACCCACAACCCAGGCCCCCAGCCCTGCCTCCTGCAGCTCCCTTTGGCCTGTCCAGCCCAGCCCTGCAGGATGCAATGGCAGAGAGCGGATCCCGCCTCCCCGAGCTCACCCCTAGTCCCAGCATCTGCGGGAGCCCCTCTTGCCCCTACCTGAGGCACGCAGTGGTGGAGAAAACGCAGCAGCTCGTCGTAGTTCGTCAGGCTGTGCAGGCTGAGCTGAGAAGACACAAACGTGCAAAGGGTGAGCGGCCCTAGCCGGGGGTGTGCCCGCTCTGCTGGGCCTCGGTTCCCGGCCCCGTTACCTAGGAAGGAGCCTGCAGTTAGAAAGCGGGCCCCACGGGAAGGGCACCCTCACCCCTGGGAGACAAAAAAGGCTGCAGGGTGCCCAGCCGCAGACTGCATCCAGGGACCCCAGTACTGAAGGCAGCAGGGCACCAAAGCACCCCACGTGGTGCCCACGCACCCCAGCCAACTGATCTGGGATATTATGGAGGAGCAGTGGGGGCTGCAGGGGGTGGGGTGGGGTGGGGGAGAGCCTGTGGCCCAGAGCTACCAACTTCCTTTCCCAGTTCTAGGCCACAAGACTCCCGAAAAGCCTGGCAGACCCAGAAAAGAACCATGTTCGGGGGCTGGAGTGATAGTACAGCGGGTAGGGCGTTTGCCTTGCACGCGGCTGACCCGGGTTCGATTCCCAGCATCCCATACGGTTCCCTGAGCACCGCCAGGAGTCATTCCTGAGTAAAGAGCCAGAAGTCACCCCTGTTCATCACTGCGTGTGACCCAAAAAGAAAAAAAAAGAGAAAAGGAAAAAAAAAAGAACCACATTCAGGGAACAATGGTTTTAGGGCTGAGACTGCTGCCATCAGTGCTGCCTGTCACCTTTTCACTCCTCTCCCTGCCCATCTGTGCCACCCCTTACCCCTCTTGGCTCCCCAGTGCCCAGGCTCAGACACAGCATGGGGAACAGAGAAGGCAGGCTGGGGCGGGAGGGGAGGGAGAACCTGGAGCCAGCCCCGGAGGTCGCTCACACCCCAGAGGCAGCGGTGGGGGGTTCCGAGGCAGGGAGGGGGCCCAGCCCCACGGCCCCACCAAGGAAGGATTTACTGAGAGGAAAGGGGACCCTCCCCCAACAAAGCCCAAGGGTGAGTTGCAGGGTAATTTTCCAGAAAGCCGTACTGTTTCTAAGACTCCATCTGCTTTGTATTTCCCTGTTGGGCTGAACTGCTGTGTTCCCGACGTCCTAAAAAGGAAAGAGAGAGGCCTGAGTCCAGTTCCCGGGGAGAAGGGGCCAAACCACACTCGCCATGGACGCAGGACAAATGCAGTGATGGCTCCCCGCGGGCAGGACTGAGCCAAGGGCCTCTCAGGTTCCCCGCCTGACCTCGGCCACCAGGCTGCGTCTGGAGAATTCCACTAGTGGGAGGAGAACACTAGGAAATCAAAAGGCAGCAGCGGCAAGGGGCGAGCATGGGTGTGCCTGCCCTGTCGGCTGGGGTGGCCCGGGCACCCGGGCACAGAGGGGCTCTTGGTCCCCTCGGGCATGGCACACACCCAAGGAGGCGTGAGGGGGTGGGTGCAGGTCAGGGTCAGGCTCGTGCGGGGCTCAGGCTGCCATGTGGATGCTGGGGCTGAAGTGTGTCGTTTCACGGGACATGGGTGTAAGGATGGACCCTCGAGGGGCAGTGAAAGGAGGGATGGAGACGCCTCTCGGGCAGCCCTGGGAGCTCACATGCCAGGCACTGCCCGAGGCATCTCTGGGCCAGTGACTTGACTGTGGATGAGTGATGGGAACAGACACAGGTCACCCTCTCTGACCCATCAGAGAGAATTACCCAATGGGGAACTGGGTCACCGTATCATTTATTGTATGTCATTGACTCCTACTGAATGCCTCGGATCATCCTGATAAATGATCGGGATCATCCCTGCATCCAGGTGAGCAACAGGATGAAGCACAGAGAGGTTGAGTCAGCTGCCCAAGGTCATACCACTGATAGCAGTGGCGCTGGGAGTGGCCTGCAAAGTGCCCCGCCAGAGAGTGGCCTTGACCCCAGAGGCGCTCCTTTACTAATGCTGACTGTAGCCAGGGCTGAGGCCACACTTCCAACTCTGCAGCAAGGGCTGGGCATGAACCCTGTGGATTCAAGGGCCCCTTCCAGATGGGATGCAGAGGGTGGGAGAAAGGCCAGTCCGAGTCCCACTAACAGGTGCCCCCTCTGGAACGGGGCCCACAGTGGCTGTGCACACAGGGCTGTGCTCTGGACACAGTGGAGGGCAAGCCTGACTGGCAGGAGGCTGGTAACAGAGGCACCGATCTCCAAGCCAGAGGGGAAGGAACGGCCAGGCTGGAGGGTATGCTGAGCTGCCAGGGCTGACCACCGCCCCCAAGGGGCAGGGAGCCTGGTGCCCGGTTCTCTGCAGAGGGGCTGCCCAGCACCTGGGCTCTGGGCTCAACCCAGCATGAGGTATGAGAGAACTTGGAGGACCCACCAACAGGACCCAGGCCCTGTGGCCTGCGGGGGACAGGAGGGCCCCACTGGCCAGTGGGAGGCACTTACAGTGCGAGCACGGCTCTCTGGTGACCACCAGCCCGCCACACAATGTTGGCCAGGGCCAGGGCCAGGCAGCGTGTCCTTTGGGCACTAGAAGGCTGCAGCGACCTGCGGACGAGAATGGGCGCATTTAAGTGTCTGGGACAGGCAGGGACTACGCAGCCCCACATGGACTGGCCTGTCCTCTGCTGCCTGGAGCGGCCCCCTGCAGCCTCAGCAGGGCCCAGTAGAGGGAGAGACCAGAGGTAGAGAAAGGAGAGATGGGGGGTGGCCCTGGAACAGCCGAGAGCACCGCTGGGGGTGTGGGTGGGACAGAGGGCCTTGTGGGTGGAGCCTGGAGAGGTGGGGCAGGGCAGCTGGAGAGGGCGTGGGCGGGGCAGGGGTCTGTGGGCAGAGCCTAGAGAGGTGTGGGAGGGGCAGATGGACGTGTGGGCGGAGCCTAAGGAGGTGTGGGAGGGACCGGTGGCTGTGTGGGCGGAGCCTAGGGAGGGGGTGTGGGTGGGACAGAGTTGTGTGGGCGTGGCCGAGGGCTGTGTGGGTGGAGCCTAGCGAGATGGGGTGGGGCAGGGCATGGGGTGGGGCAGGAAAGGGGTGGGTGGGGCCAAGAGAGGAGTCCAGGCAGGCTGGAGAGGTGTCCAGGTAGACTGGAGAGCCTGGTCCCTGCCACAGTGCTCTGGACTGCCCTGGGGAATTTCGGATAGGATCGGGCCTCTCTGGCCCCAGCCGTGAGCCTGGCACAATGCCGTGTCCCACCAGGTGAGCACTTGGGCCTCAGCGGTGAAGGGCAAGTCCTACATCTGATTGAAGATACAGTGAGGCACTCACAAGCCCAAAGAACAGTGGCCCTCACACCTGGCTGGTTCCTCCACAGTTCTGGAGCCCGTGGGGCTGCCGGAGGAGACGGTCTTGACCCACAGGCCAGCAGGAGGCCACACATGCAGGGGCACGGCCCAGCTCAGCTGCAGCAAGAATGAACACAGAGATGCGCAAAGGTCTCTCCGGAAGCCCAGGGCAGGTTGGACGAAGAAGAAAGAAGTGCCTCTTGCCTCCTCCAGCTCAGGACCCCGCCATGTGATCCCCTGCCCCTAGCTCCTGCTTCCTGCCCTCGGTCACACAGGCGTGACATTGCAGGTGCATGGGCCCCTCCCTGCCCCTCTGCTCCCCTGAGCCATGGGGGCCAGGCCCCTTGCCCTCTCTGCAACCCCCACTGCAGGACTCACGCCAGGCCCTCCTCAGCGAGGCCGCACATGCTCCCACCCCACGCTTGCCCTGCCGCTGAGTCACGTCCTCCGGCTACAGGGCAGCGCTGACCTTTCCAAGCTTCTCTGCACTCTACGGTTATTTCCTGACACAGGTCAGTTAAGTGCCTGGTTCAAAGTGGCTCCATGCACCCACGCGTAAGGCTGAAGAACCCCACATCGCGGGAGAACAGACAGTCCTTGCTTCACGAGGCGGGGCAACACGCACACAGCGGAAACCGTACTTCAGATTCTGAACTCTGGCCTCCCTCCACCGGGCAGTCAGATGTCCCTCACACTGCTGGCAGGGACAGCGAGTGCCCGACCCCTGCACGTGGCGCCATCCTGTAGGGAAGCAGCGGCAGCCCAAATGGGTTTTTGTTCCAGCGCTCAGTCAAGTGCACGCGTGGCGGGCTTTATGTTCCAGGGTTCCCCAAATAGAGGCTAATGAGTGTCCTGAGCATCTTTAAAGTGGTCTGGGCCAGCATGCACCCACTCCTTCACACCCACTGCCAGGATCTGTCCTGCACATCAGCCCACAGGCCCGCAGTAGACCCATGTTTTTTTTTCAGCCTGCAACTGGCACCCGTCTGTGAACTGATGTAGAATGGGTGTGTTAAATATCTTTCAACTTCACGGCATTGTTAGCTTACAGTAGGTTTGTCAGGAAGAAACCCCATGGTAAGTTGCAGAGGATCCCAACTTACCATAGGCCAAGGATTTTTCATGCATCACTTCATTACTAAAACAACCTTATGGGGGGGGGGGCGGGCAGAGAGACAGTCCAGGGGTTGAAATGCTTGCATCGCATGCAGAGGACTCTTGTTAAATCCTGGGCACTGCACATGGTCCCCTGAGTGCCATCAGGAATGATCCCTAAGCACAGAGTTGGGAACAAGTTTTGAGCACTACTAGGTATGGCCCCAAACTGGCCCCTGCACGCAGGTTAAAAAACAAAAAACAACCCTATGAAGAAAGGGCTGCTTGTTTGATCCTTTAAAACGGAAGAGACTGAAGCACAGAGCATAAACGATGCTCTCAGGACCACACAGTGATAACTTTAAAAAATAAATAAATAAAAGGCAGCAGCAGTGAGGGCTTGGGGATGCATTACCTTGAGCCCTGAGCTCTGAAAACAAGCAAAAGGTCATTGTGGCTTTGACCTCCAGCCCATCTCTCAGGCCCCAGGAAGCCCCATCCCAAGGTCTGGGCCAGGCTGGGTCCTTGACTCAGCTCTGACCACAGACCTGGGCTCCTGGAGGTGACACGCTAAAGTTCTCTCTCTCCTTTTGGCTTCCTGTGGAACTCTGCTGGTCACTCCACCTTGATTTGCTCCTCTGAGACTCCACTCTACCGAGAATGAGACAGGTCGGGGCATGTACGGTGGTCAGAACTGGGCTCTCTGCCTGGCTCTGAGGCGCTGGGGATGCCCTGGCCCAGCTGAGTTTCCCTCCCCATGGACGCGCGGTGTGGGTGAGCATGTGGTGAGGACCAGGTGCCCCTGAGCATCATTCCACAGGGCCGTGTGCTGTATGCATGCATGTGCAGTGTGTGGGCATGTCTGCATGTCTACGTGCACACATATGTGATGTGTGTACCTGTGCATGTGTATGTTGTGTGGGTCCATGTGTGCTGTGTGTAGGCTGCCTACCTGTGTCGCCCACGTGTGCTGTGTGGGCATATGTGCACGTGTGTGCAATGCGTGTAGGTGTCATATGTGTACGCATGTGTCCGTGTGTGTGTGTGTGCCCCGTATATGCATGCAGCGTGTGCACTGTGTGCATGTGTGCCTACTGTGTGCCTCTGTGTGTGTGTGTGTGTGTGTGTGTGCACGCTCGCACAGACAGATGACTGTCATGAGGAAGGTGCTGTGGTGAGCTGCCCGAACTCTCCCTCCAGGGAGGCCCTCAGGAGAGAGGCAGGGCTGAAGGTGCCCATCAGGGACTGATCACTCTATGCTGGCTTCAGCTACCCAGGAGCTTCAGTCCAGGGATGTTTCTACCCTGATTATCTCTGAACAGCCTCACCTGTCCCCACGATTGCGCCCACAGGCCTGGGTCTCTAGCAAATTCCAAGGAATGGAACTGGGAAATGAGGAAGGGAATGAAAGCTTATTGGCACCTTCTTGGGGTGAAATGAAGGACTGGCCTGGCATCCCATCCAGAAGGGTCCAGGCAGTGCCTGCCCTTGGCAGCCCTCAATCGCCCCACTGCGGAGGACCGAGGTAAGCGAACGGCTGCTTTGTCTGAGCATTCTCCCAGCCCACAGGGGTCCCCCAAACCCCTCTTCGAATGGAAAAACACCAAAGTCTGTCTCCGTGGAACCAGCCCACCCGCAGTGGGGACACGGGCCTGCCAGGAAGCCTGGACTCCACCCCCTTC
The DNA here is from genome assembly GCA_028565675.1 of Sorex palustris. Lineage (NCBI taxonomy): Eukaryota > Metazoa > Chordata > Mammalia > Eulipotyphla > Soricidae > Sorex > Sorex palustris. Next base: position 4,317 of record JAOXYA010160190.1, on the reverse strand, counting down.
CCTGCTGTCACGTCTCCCTGCTGTTTTCCAAGAATCTGTTCTCCAGGGTCATGAGGCAACTCCGAGCAGCTCCCCACCCCAGGGCCTCAGGCACACCACAGGGAGCCCTCCCGCTCAGGGGCTCCCAAGGAGGCAGGTGCTTTCAGGCACCTCAGCAAGACATGCCGCCGGGCCAGCAGGAGCACCGCTCGGCCCTCCCTGGAGGAGGGCCCCCACCCCACATCCCAGCCTGTAGGGAAGGACCCCCACCCCACATCCCGGCCTGTAGAAAGGACCCTCATCCCATCATCCTTGACAGCAGGGCCCTGGACAGCACACTGGTCCCGGCGAGAGCCCGGGGCTCCCCGAGATGCTTCAGCAGACTCTGAGTCACCCACGCCCTCTCCTGCAGCACACCAGCACCAGGGGACAAAAGGACACCAGGTGACCCTTGCTCTGTCTGGGCTTCAGTTACCCACAGGTAACTGGGTGAGCCACCCTGTGGCCATCCCCGCAGGCACGAGCTGCACCCTCTTTAAAGGGCTTCTCTGGCACTTTCTTCCCGGGCATCCCAGAGTCCTGGCATGGAGGAAAGGACCCCACCCCCGCATCATGGCCTATAGAGAGGACCCCTCACACCAGCAGCCCAGCCTGTAGAAAGGACCCCACCCCCAAATCATGGCCTGTAGAAGGAACCCCCACCGTTGTAGGGAAGGACCCATACCCGACATCCCAGTCTGTAGGGAAGGACCCCCACCCCACATCCCAGCCTGTAGAAAGGACCCCACCCCACGTCCCGGCATGTAGGAAAGGACCCCAGCCCCCATCTGCCCCACGATGTCCAAGGTCCAGGCGCAGAAGCAGCACAAGGGGCAGCAGCTGAGATGCGTCAGCGGAGGGGCCCAGACTCACGGGCCCCTTGGGTCTCACCTGCCTCTCAAACACTAATGGCGGCTCTTTGGCCTGCCAGCTGTCCTCCTCCCAGAATACCCTTCCTGTCCCTCCCACGTCCACACCACATTCATCCGTCCATGTGTTCGTTCGACAGCAACTCCCAGAGTCTCCTCTGCCGCTCCCCCGGGGACGCCCTCCCAGAGCTCTTGGCAGGAGGAGGTGGCCTGATGCGAACACTCATTGCGAGGGCTTCCCCGCCCCGGGAAGCGGGCAAGCTGTGCGTAGCGGCAGGTAACGGGCAAGAGGCGGACTCCGGCTCCTCCTGCAGATGGGCAGCGGCCACCCTCTGTGGGGGGCCCAGACTCACACGCCATCCAGCAGTTGCTCGGAGCTCGCTAGCATCCCGTCCCGCAGAGGTGGGGCAGCCTCCCACTTTCCTTGGGCCCTGCAGAGGTGTGGAGGGAGGACCTGACTTACCGCACGCCGTCGGCTCTGCCCTCGCCCTCAAACAGGAGCTTCTGCAGGATACAGCCCTGCACCGCTGCCAGGACCCCGCAGGGACCCCCCTGCAAAGGAAGGGTGGTGCGTGTTCCTCCAGGGTCCCCCACATGGCTGGGGGTTCCCTGACTGACCCCCAGTCACTGAGGGGGTGACAGCCCCCTCCCCTGAGCCCACCACTAAGGGAAGGGGCAAACAGTCCTCACAACCCATCAGGGGTAAAGCAAGGATGACCCATCAAGTCTCCAGTTCCCCCAGGGAAATGCTTCCATGTCCACAAGTGTCTACGGTGGCCCTCAAGACCCAGCCTGAAAGGCCTCCTCCTCCAGGAAGCCTCCCTGAACACCTGGGCTACAAATGAAGATCTGTTCTCGTGAGCCCAGTTGAGGCCAGCCTTGGCTCCCTTTTGGTCTGTCACCGTCCCCTCCCATGTGGGTGAGCAGGCACCCTAAGGAGTCTATCCCCGTCAGTGCCAACAAGTCCAGGCTGCTCAGGACAGCTGGTGGTGCATGCCTGGCTGACTCAGGGGTGCAGTCGGCCGTGCTGAGCGTGGCCACAGTGGACAGAGGCTGGTGGGCAACTCCTCAGGCTGTGTGGGGCAGCGGGAGGGCCCAGGATGTGAGTAATGGAACGTGTCTGAGCTGCCCTGGCTACGTCCGGTCACTTCCTGCAGCTGCCCTTCGAAGGGCCTGTCTTAGAGGGGACCCTGGGAAAGGTGCCTTCCACTCTGCCTCCATGCCCCGCCCCGCTCCCCCCCCAGGGCTAAGCACGCCTCCCCCCAGCTGGACGTGCTGACTCCTCTCCCGGTGCCCTTGGGCCCTGGTCAGACCCGTCCTCACCGCCATGCCTGGGGTGTCCTTCCCCCCTCCTGCCTACAAAACGCTGGGCACGACTCAGGAGACCCGACCTGAGGCGTGTGGGTGCCTGGCCCAGGCAGAGGAGGGGAAGGGCAGGCCCACCTTGTTCTGCACAATGCCGTACTTTAAGGAGGCCGCCTCGCTGAAGGTGAAGTTCTGGAGCTTCCATTCTTCATTGAAACAGCAGAAGCTGGAGCCAAACAGAACGTTCTTGATGTCCTGTTGGGAGAGACCGTGTGGACAGTAAACAAGCACGCTGCTGATATGCTGCCCCGGGCGGGGGGGGGGGCGCCCCTGGACTCCAGCATGGGGCTCCTCCGTGTTTCTCAACAGGGCTTATCTCTGAGTTCTATTTTGCAAAACCATTCTTCTCATAGTTGAGGCACGAGAACGTCAACCCCGAGGATCTTACCTCTGTGACATCTGGGAGCCAGGCCGGCACTGACCCCGGCCAGCACCCTCTGAGGTTCCCGAGGGCAAAGCTGAATCACAAACCTTCGCTTTACGAGGGAAACCTTGATTTCACATCGGGCTCCCTGAGGGAAGCTCACAGCCTGGATCAGAATCTGGGGTGCTGACACGCCACAGACACTTTCAGAGTTTCTCGTGCTTCTAACAGGCCGCCATGTCTGAGCAGCAACACTCTAGGCGGGGGCTTCTCAACGGGAGCCCCTCAGATATTTCAAGAGGGCCACAGGTGAAAAGCGCTTCAACGCGGGGCTGCGTGTGAGAAAGGGGCCAACCAGCTGGACAGAGAGGACGCAGCTAGAGAAACACTGTTTTGGACAGGCTGGACAAACTGAGCCCACTGGTCAAAGCCAGTGGGCCCCTTACTTGTTGCTGTAAATAAAGTTTTACTGGAACAAGGAAGCTTATTTGTTTACATGTTGTCTATGCTAGTTTTTATTCGATATCCAAGTGACAGGCAGCAAATCCCGGGCCCCAAGCTGGGCGCTGGGCATTACATGCCTGGACCCACCACTGGCTTCCTCCCTGCTGGGTGAACACTGTTGCCTCCAGCCGCTCCTGGGGATGTGGCTACCAGGGCATGTCCGGGGACCAAAGAGGGGGTTTCCCCAGGCATGAGTGGTTCCTGCAAAGAGACATATCCTAGGGGTCCAGAGAACCAAGCGCTGCTCCCAGACTCGGGACCACTGGAGTGTATCTGGACCTCATGGGAGCAAAGAGAATCTCTAGAAAACTTTTGGTCTTGTTTTGGTTTGGCAGTTGCATCCAGTGGTGCTCAGGACTTACTCCAGGCTCTGCATTCAGGCATCACTCCTGGCAGGCTCAGGGGACCCTATGGGATGCCGGGGATCAAATCTGGGTCAGCCACATGCAAGGCAAATGCCTTACCCTCTGTACTATGGCTCCAGCCCGCCTTCAACTTTTTTTAAGCTCCATGCTCACAGTGAATTCCTAGTGAGCCAGAAAAGAAGGGGTCAAGTGTGTCCCTTACGACTATGTGCTTTCCTGAGAGGCCCCGGGGGCACCTGGGAGGACAGTGGGCACCGCTCATGGGAATGCATAGCATGGGTCTGGCTCTGAGGACCCCTGGGGCATGCATGCAGAGGAGGCCTCAAAGGCCAGGAATTGCTGCCCCCGTGTCCCGTGACTATGGAGGTGGGGGTTCTCACAGGAGGTGCTGGAGCCCTTGGGCAGTGTTTGAGGCCAGTGTCTGAGGCCAGAGCAGGGCTGGTGCCACGGACAGCTCTATGGCTGTGAAGAGGGGCTGGAGTGATTGCTCAGCAGGTAGGTAGAGCATTTGCCTAGCACGCAGCCAACCCGGGTTCTATTCCCAGCATCCCATATGGTCCCCCGAGCACCATCAGGAGTAATTCCTGAGTGCCCAGGAGTGACCAGAGCCAGGAGTGACCCCTGTGACCCAAAAAACAATAAATAAATAAGGTTGTGGAGATGACCTGGAGTGATAGCATAGCGGGTAGGGCGTTTGCCTTGCACGCAGCCAACATGGCCGATCCGAGTTCGATTCCTCCGCCCCTCTCAGAGATCCCGGCAAGCTACCGAGAGTATCTCGCCCGCATGGCAAAGCCTGGCAAGCTACCCGTGATGTATTCAATATGCCAAA